>OV049924.1:228215935-228426196 GCA_920104205.1 Eupeodes latifasciatus
AAGAGATGCAAAAGGTGAAACAAGAGGTGAGAGAAATGAGAGTGGAGATGAAAGAGGAAATGGGAAAGATGAGAGAAGAAATCAGAAGAGGAGAAAAGGAGAGAGAAGAACTAAAAGTAGAAATAAGAGAACTAGCGAAAAGGGTAGAAGCGCTAGAAAATAAAGAAAATAGCGTACGGGAGATAGAGGAGAAAATAGAGCAGAAATTCAAGAAGGAACAAGACCAATAAGTAATGGAGAAGGGAAAGAAAACCTAGCGGAGCGGATGAAAGAGATGGAGGCAAAGGTAGAACGACAAGAAAAAGAAAAGAGGAGGAGGAATATAATAATTAAAAATGTGCAGATACAAGGTACGATAAAAGAAACGGTGAACAGAATTTTTGACTGGATAGGAGCGCAAGCAAGGATAGAGGAGGCTAGGGAGGTTGGAAGAAGAGGATCAGGTAGGAAAGAAGGTATGATAGAGGTAAAGATGGAAACACTAGAGGGTAAATCTGAGGTGATGAGAAAGAAAGTGAACCTAAGAGGAAGGAAGGAGAGAATTGAAGAAGATTTAACATGGAAAGAAAGACGAATGCAGTGGCTGATTAGACAGCGTGCAGAAGAAGAAAAGAGGAAAGGGAAGAGGGTTATTATAAGATATGGCAAACTGATAGTAAATGGTGAGATATGGGTTTGGGATGAAGAAAGAGAGGTCATAAAGAATAGGATGACTAGGGAGGGAGAACAGGAGATGAAGTTTCATGATGAAAGTAGAAATGTCGAAGAACAAAAAGGGGAAGAAAAAGTCTTAGAAGGGGAAGAAGAAATCGTTGAACCAACAGAGCCAAAAAACGTATAAGGGAAGAAGGGGAGGAAACAAGTAGAGATGAGTCAGACGATACATGGAAGATAGGCTTCTGGAATGTGGCGGGACTAGTAAATAAAGAAAAAGAGTTCTGGGAAGGGATACGAGAATGGGAAGTTGTAGTGATGCTAGAAACGTGGGTGGAGGAGAAGGATTGGGAAAAATGGAAAATAAAACTGCCAAAGGGGTATAAATGGACGAGACAGGGGGCAAAAAAGAAAAACAAGAAGGGAAGAGCAATGGGAGGGATGATGATGGGAATTAGAGAAGAAATGGTGATGGGGGGTGACGAGAGTCAGGAACAGGAAGAAGGAATATTGAGCAGGAAAGTAAAAGCAGGGAAAGACGAATGGGTTATAGTAGCAACGTACGTAAATGGTGACATAGATAAGAAGTTAGAAAGCTTAAGAAGATGGATGGAGAGGCAGTCAGAGGGAGAAAGAGCGATAATAG
The DNA here is from genome assembly GCA_920104205.1 of Eupeodes latifasciatus. NCBI lineage: Eukaryota > Metazoa > Arthropoda > Insecta > Diptera > Syrphidae > Eupeodes > Eupeodes latifasciatus. The sequence continues at coordinate 228,217,236 of OV049924.1, forward strand.
GGGGTGATTTTAATGCAAGAACAGGACTAGAGGGTGGCAGAGTGAGGGATATGGAAGATGAAGGAAGTGGGAGGAGGTCGAAAGATAAAAAAGTAAACGCCGAAGGAAAGAAGCTAACGCAGATGTTAGGAGAATTAGGGTAGGAAATATTTAACGGGAACATAGAAGGGGATGAGGAAGGAGAAGTCACGTATACAGGAGGAAGGGGGGAGACAGTAATAGATTATGTATTGGGTGACGAGAAGACGAGAAGGGGGATAGAAAGGATGGAAGTAGCAGATAGAGTAGAGTCGGATCATCATCCTTTGGTGATCACAATGAAAAAAGGAAGAAAGAGAAAGAAAGTGAAAGCTAAAGAAGTCAAAAAAACAAAAACGGGAAGATGGTCGGAGGAGATGAAACAGGAATTCGAGAGGAGAATGCAAGGAGTGAGGCTAGAGGAGGGGGGAGAAGAATCAGAAAAGAAGATAGGAGAGAGAATAAAGAGAGAGATTGAGAGAAGTGAAGAGGTAGGTGGAAGGAAAATGAAACCGAAAATGAGAGGATGGTGGGATGAAGAATGTAAGTTATTTTCTTACTCGTAATTCATACAAAATTTCCAAACTTCCATTCAAATAAGAACATAACTAACACTGTCACACATAATTTCAATCTATACAATGGAATCAAGTTGAAATTGTTTGGGTCGACTCGATCACGTTCTCTCAGAATCGAAATCTTGCTATTCTATAAAAATTTATTTCAACCTTTCGACTCTGCATATAAATGTAGTTAATAGTTAACAATTTTAAGTTTTATGAGTAATTTTTGTTATTTCACCACTCCGTTCCTCTTTAACAAAATTTCCCAATTATTAACTTCCCATAGGAAGTTCTTGTAATAGGTCCGATTTGTCAAATTGACATTTCTCGACGTTTCAAGGTCCCTAGAGTCGAAATAAAAGATTTTTAGAAAGATGTTTGTGCGTGCGTGTGTACGTACGTTCGTACGTCCGTACGTTCACGGCGTTTTTTTCGTCCTCCATAGCTCAAGAACCAGAAGAGATATCGACTTCAAATACATTTTTTTATACAGATAATAAGGCAGAAAGATGCAGAAAGGGTTCTCAAGAAAAGTGCGTGGGTGGTTTTTTTACCATAGCAGTTTAAAAAAAGGTGAAAATGTTGGTTAAACCTAAATATCTCATGAACTAATGACGCTAGAGACTTGAATTAAATTTTATATTAGAATATTGTAACGTGATACAAAACAATTATATTTTTGGAAAAAAAATCAATTAACGTTTTTTTTATAAATCAAAAAAACTGAAAAAAAATTGTCACCTCGAAAATTTTACGACCAAAATATGATTTCATCTCCAAAACAATTTTTTTTCAACGAAGAATAATGTTTTTGACATCTGATAAAATTTTGAGAAAAATCTAATTGACAGTTTTTTTTATAAAAAATAAAAACCTAAAAAACATTACTCAAAGTTGGTAAAAATTGAAGTTCGACTCAAATATCTTTTCAAAAACTTGAAATTAAGGCTTAAAACTTATTTTATCTTATAAGAAATATTATTTTCAACATTCTGAAAAATTTTGAGAAAAATCGAATTGACAGTTTAAAAAAAAAAAAAATAAAAACCCAAAAAAAATAATTAATAAAAGTTGGTAAAAATTGATTTTCGACTCAAATATCTTTTCAAAACTTTGAGATTATAGCTTTTTACTACTTTAAACTTATAAGAAATATTGTTTTCAACATTCAGAAACATTTTCAGAACAATCGAATTGACAGTTTTAAAAAAAAAAATATAAACACCTAAAAAAACATTACTCAAAGTTGGTAAAAATTGGTTTTCGACTCAAATATCTTTTCAAAACTTTGGGTATATTGCTTTTAAACTACTTTTATCTTTCAAAAAGTAATGTTGTCAACATTCAGTACAATTTTGAAAAAAATCGAATAGACAGTTATTTTTACAAAAAAATTAAAAATCGAAAAAAAAATTAACAAAATTTGTTAAAAATTGATTTTTGACTCAAATATCTTTTCAAAAATTTGAGATAATGGCTTCTTACTAATTTAAACTTATAAGAAATATTGTTTTCAACAATAGGACAAATTTTGAGAAAAATCGAATTGACAGTTTTTTACAAAAAATAAAAACCTAAAAAAAAATTTTAAAAGTTATTAAAAATTGTTTTTCGACGTAAATATCTTTTCAAAAATTTGAGACATTGGCTTAAAACTAATTTTATCTTTTAAGAAATATTGTTTTCAACATTCTGTAAAATTTTGAGAAAAATCAAATTGACAGTTAATAAAAACCTAAAAAAAAAACAATACTAACACTTGTAAAAATTTACTTTCGACTCAAATATACAGATTTCGTTTGATTTAGGTATGTTTTAAAAAAATAATCTAAATGCGACTTTTTTTTTCATTTGACCCTTTTTTTTGCGACCTTTTCAAAAATCCCAGCGGTAACACTGCTCAAAGGTTTGGATTGCTAGTTTGTCATTCTCTTTAAATAAGAAAGTAACAACTGCCTCTTCTGTGGAACTAGCATACGTAGCAGAGTTCAGAGAGTTAAGAAGCTGGCTTATGCGATCGCCAAACTCCTTAACCGACTCTCTCGTTCTCTGACGAGCAGCCAGTAGTTCATTCTGAGCGGAGGATCTTGATTTCACCACCGTATATTCCTTTTTTAGGAGAGAATGTAAATCCTCCCATTTGTTCACTGTTTTGAACTGAATAAATTCAAAAGCTGGACCTTCGAGTCTAGTTTTCACTAGGCTTAGGAACATTTTTTGTTCAGTGTCTGTTTTAACAGACTTAAACAATATGTCCCCGCAGGCCAAAAATTTTGCTAGGTCTCCCGGTTTCCCGTTAAATACCGGTACTATTGTGAGTATGTCGTTTAGACTGATCTTATACTCTGAATTAGTCATTTTATTGAAAAAATGGAAAGGCAACTCCTCGAAAAATGAAGCTTTTAGAAATTGATTACGGGTAGTAATTTTGGAAAGTAACGATAATGACACTTATAAGAAAACCGACCGAGTTTAAACGCACTCGAAAACAAGGTATAAAGAATGGTAAAAAAAATCCAAGCAAAAAGAAATAATTTGTAGATATAATGTATTTATATAAATTGAAAAATAATAATAAAGGAAATTTTGATGCACGGAAAAAAAAATTCCTATTTGTATTTATTTGTATTTATGAAAATATGTTTTGAATAAATTAATAATAGTGATTTTTTTTGTCTAACTAGTGTGATTTCTATTTGTATTTATGAAAATTTGGTTTTGAATAAATTAATAATAGTGATTTTTTTTTTTGTCTTACTAGTGTGATTTCTATTTGTTGATGTTGATTTTGTTGATGTTGATGATGATGGTGATGATGATGTCTTCAGATGTTGTTGATGTGTCGTGCCAGGCAAGCTTCACGCCCTACAGTTGATATAATTACAACCTGGTCTTTTTCACTGCCTACTGTCTGCCAAATGCTTGCGCTCTATAGCTAGCAAGGACTTACAATTGTAGGGCTTCTAACACTTTTTTTTTTTCACTGGTTCACTATTTTCTTCACCTTTTTTTTCGCTTATTGTCTCCTTTTTCTTTTTTTTTTTTGTACTTTAACTTTTAAATTTTTTTTTTTTTCTACTTTTAATCTTTTCACTTTTACACTTTTAACCTTTTCTGGTGTATAGCCCCAGAACGCATCAAGAGTCAGTATGTCTTGTTTTGGTAGGTATCCCACCGCTGCCACCAATGTTGCGTTTCTGCCGTGCTTCCTTGTAGTAAGGGAAGAGCAGATGACGGAGAGTTGAAAATAAAAGACTTTAGATTTAATTTTAATTTTATTTATTTGATTTTCAGTAAAGGCCCGCTGTCTCTATGCGTGGCTGCGACCTTAGCTGTTCAGTATTCTACTCTCAACTCTGCCCTTCTTCCCATTTGGTTCTCTATTTATCAGTTTTCGTACCATATTCACTACTTACACTACTTGCCATCACCAAAACCAGGTCACTTCCATCGAGTTTACCACAACCAGGCCACACACCGTGGTCACAATTCTTCACTCATCGTTACGTAGAACATACCTAGACCTCTATGCCGATCGTATGGTGACCCACTCAAGTACTTCTGGGTGTGTCATCATCGATCGCAGCTGGTAGGTTTCATATTGCACATTGCACTTGACATACTCTATTGCATTGCAGTTGTTTGTTTACATTTCTGCATTCGCTACAATAGAGGCGCGCGTATGGCGTCATTATGTAAGTATTGCAAAGTATTGTTCCATAATAAGAATGAAATGGAAATTATGCTTGGTCGGTGTTTTATTTCATGGTTCATTGGTTGGGTGCCCTTTCGATGGGAATTGGTTTCCAATGAATGGTGTTGAATGATTTATTTGGGGTTTGAGAATAGTTGTGGCTCGCGGGTCACAACAGGCCGGAAATTATTTTTTTTGTAATCGATTTAGGTTCAATAGGTTCAGTTAAAATATCTTAGTTTTGTTGTATAATGTGGATTTTGGGAAAGGGATTTAAGGGGTTTCCTTGGCTTTAAGGGCTCGCTAAGGTAAGCCAGAGTTCTAGGCACTGGGCGCCGATTTATAAATTCAAATCAATAAAACAACAATTACCTTCTTGTTTGGTTATCCTTTTGTGGTATATTTGTATAGTTTTCTTCAATCTCTTTACAATTCTTCTTCAATTTCTTTACAATTGTTCGACTGCCCTACTGACATAAACTTCTTTATAATTTATATTATTTTTATGCTTACTCACTAAATTTCTTAACCTACTTCCTTAACATTAATTTGATGTCATTTCTACATTTCTTAACCTACTTCCTTAACATTAATTTCTTAACATTACTACATTACTCACCTTATTTTCATATTGATGTCATCATGTTACAATGCATTTCCGCACTTCACACCTGTCGCTTTGGTTCAACGTTCGTCGTGTTGACAAACTTTCTGATGACGCTTTGAATTACTTCATCGAGAATCCAAATCATTGCTTTGACCGTTCATTAAGGTCACAATTGCTTTGAACTTCTATGATTGCGTCGATCAGCAAGTTTGTTATATTAAATACTTTTTGTTTTTGTTTATGTTTTGTTGTGGGTTTTGAATACGTTGATATCTTAGGGTTTGGAGAGTTATGTATGGATGCTTAAGTAGCATCATATAACACCTCCCCCCTTTTGAAAAATAATTTTTGTATGGAAGAGACAAAAATTGTTGAACCATGCGTAGGTATTTTTATTTTGAAGTGGTTTTCGAAAGCGATTTTGAATCAAGATGAAAATAAGGGATATGTATATGTATTTGTTGAAGTTTTTTTTCTTTTTTTGTTTTCAATTTTAGTGATTGCTTAGTTCTATTCAGGTATTGGTTTATATTTTTCTTAACATATACATAATTTTCTTCTTTGTATTTACTTATTTTTATTTACATTATTTATATATACATTTACATTTTTTTATTTAAACTGTATGTTTTGTGGCAACAGCTCTTAAATTTGTTTGATAAAATTTTCTAATTCATAGTTTGTTTATTTTTATATATAAATTTTAAGTTTGTTCCCGTTTTATTGTTGTCAAAGCGTATTTCTGATATTCAATCAGAAGAGCTAATTCCTTCTTTACTTGATCTGAACTTGAATGCAGTCAATTATTTTCCTTAAGTGGATTTTGAATAAAACAACTGAATATTATTTAAACTGTTAACTTTATTAAATTATCTAAATAAACTTAAAACAATATTAAAAGAACTCTCTTGTTTGAGTGTGATGTTAAAACTCTGTTTGTTATATGTTTTTTGGGCTGCTTTTATACTTTTGTTGGTGTTGTGCGCAACATCTAGGTATATTTGGATAAGTGATTTCATCTGTTGTTGATTATGCCATAAAAGAATAAAAGATAAGTATTTCCTGTGTTGGTGTCGGGTGCAAACTGCTTAATTTGTTGGTGTTGTGCGCAACATCTAGGTATATTTGGATAAGTGATTTCATCTGTTGTTGATTATGCCATAAAAGAATAAAAGATAAGTATTTCCTGTGTTGGTGTCGGGTGCAAACTGCTTAATTTGTTGGTGTTGTGCGCAACATGCGAACATGATGTTTCTGGTTATCGATGTTTCTTTTTAAGTGGTTTATGGGGAAAATACTCCTTTAGTATTTTTTGGGTTTAGCGGTATCATAACCCCTCCCGGGTAAGATTCGGCTACGGGGTTTACTGTAGTAGTTGACATCTTAAGTATTGTTTGTCGTTTTCTTAATATTAACAATATTATGACTATGATTAATACAATAAGTATAATGCTGCTTATTCCATAAGTTACATTTTTTTGTGAGACTGAAAATTCTACTTTTTCTAAGTTATCAATGTCTCTTATTTGTAATTCATTTATATTATTTATGTGAACTTCATGTTCTGGGATATTTAACATTTTTAGGTTATTTTCATAAATTTTGAAACTATAAGTATTATTAAATAAGTTTAGAGTACAATTTTCTGATTTTATAATATAATTTCCGTTAAGTACATATTTTAATGTGTTACAATCTTGTGTTAGTGTTTGATTTTTTATATTTTTGATAATTAATACATTTTGGATTTGGTATACAATATTTTCTTGATTGAAATTTTCATATGAACAATTGAGCTTTGTATTTGATAAGAGTAAATTATTTAAACAATTGTCTTGTAAAACTTGTTTATTAGTTATTATTTCAAAGTATGGAAATATTTTTTCTTCTTGTTGTATAAATAGTTTTTCTTTAAGTTTAATGATTTTGTTTTCTTTTGGGAAGTTTTCTAACATGATTTCATTATATGTTGTTTTGGAAAATTTTGGTATATTCATTATTATTAACAAGTTATTTTTGTAAGTAGCTAATGTGATTTTTATTTGTCTTAATTTTTCAAGATTTAACTCATAATCTTTTATTTCTTTGATTGTTATAAGATCTTGGGTCAACATTCCAGATCTACTAGTTAAAATTACATCATTTATCTTTTCTAACATTTTTTGTAATTTTAATATGTTTTTATTTAATTCCATTTCTTTTCTTAATTCTAAGATATCATGAGTAATAGCATTATAATGATTATTCAGAACATTGTTTCCTTCAAAGATATTTTTTAGTTGCTTGAATTGCTGATTGAACTGGTCATTTATTTCTATTTGTTTATTATTATTTCGGACGATGGTTTTAGTTACATCTTCTAAGTTGTCTAACTTTTCTTTAATTATTCTTCCATCTTCACTATCTAGGTTTCCGAAAATTGTTTTTATACCTGTTCCTATAATGTTTATCCATCCTCTTTTTACTATGATATGATGGGGTATTATAGTTTCTAATTTTATTTTTATTGTCTTTATTTCCTCTCTAACTGTATTTTTTACATGGGTTGTTTTCTCAATTGTATTTTCTAATTGTTCCACTAAATTCTGAAACTTAGTTAAATTTATTAAATGGAGTAAAATATCATAATTTTCTATGATTTTGATTGGCTTAGAATTTATTATTACTAATTCCTCATTTATTTTATTTATTTCTATCGATTGACAAGCTATCATTGGTACAATTACTAATATTATTAATGATAGGATCCTTATTTGTGTTTTGACTAACATATTTTTTTAGTTTCAAAAATTGGTCCTTGTGCAAAGTTTGTTTTTCTCTATTTGGTTGTATAGTAACCTTTTTATTTTTTATTTCTAACACTTTCACTTTTTTGTGTTTTGTTTTTAATTTATTAAATTGTGCTGGATCATTCACTTTTGTATAGTTTGGATTTATTTGAACATCAGTTCTATTTGAATTCTTTTTACTATTAATTTTTTTTTTACTTTTTCGATTCTGTCAAAGATCACTTTATTCTCTGTTTTTCCTAGGTGAACGTCAATAGGTTTTTCTTTTGTGGTCAAGTGTATGGTTTTGTTATAAATTTCTAATGCTTTTATTGGGGAGTCTTTGTGAAATATGTTTTTATCAAATATTCTAATGTGTTCATTAAGAGTACTGTGTAATCTTTCAATATCACTGTTTCCTGTATGTCGATACGGAGTACAAAAATGTGTTTCTATTTTCCTTTCTTTAAAAATTTGTTCAACTGTATAAGTTTTAAAGGTTGGGTCGTTGTCTAAAGTCAACTTTTCTGGGACTGGTAAATAAGTAAATATTTTTTGTAGTGCGCGTGCTACGTCTGTTTGATTTTTCGATCTTAACTCTTCGATTGCTGCGAACTTACTAAATTTGTCGATACAAGTCAGATATCGTACATGCTTTGGGAGAATCCAAATGTCTATATGGTAGTGTTTGTGTGATTCTGAGGGTGTTGGTGTTTTTTCATATGGAATCTTTATCGGGTTTCTCTCTATCTTCAGATTACACGTTTCACAATTGTTTGTGTATTTTGTTATTTCTTTTCTCATGTTTGGGTAGTATATTTCCCTTTTGAGTTCTAAATATAGTTTTTCGATGCCAATGTGGTTGAATTCTATATGCTTCTTATGTATTTGATCGTTGAGATCATCGATATTTTGGATATCTTTCACTAAAGTAAATGCTCTAAAGATTTTTATTCTGGATTTGTTATTTATTTTCCAATATTCTTGGAAGAGATTGAACGTTTTATCGTCTGTTAGCAACGCATTGCTTTTTTCTAGATTTAGTTCTAAGAGAATATTTTTGAAATCAAGTTCACTAAAGTTCCTTTTTATTTTGTGAATACGTTTATTCTTGTGTGGGTAAGTTAGTTTGTCTGATTCTTTTTCTCCTATTTCTAGAATAATTTGATTTTTAAAGTAATTAATTGGTTGTTCTGTTATGTAAATAAGATTGTGACTGCTTGACTCTGCTGAGTGTTTTGTAGAAATTAATTCTGCGTTATTTATTTCGGGTATTTTTACTCGTGAAAGGGCGTCGGCCACTTTATTTTCTTTACCTTGTAGGTATTCTATTTTAAAATCGAACTCCTCAAGTTTTATCTTCCATCGTTGAAGTTTCGAGTTAGGTTCTTTTAAATTGTGAAGCCAAACTAATGGCCTATGGTCTGTGAGTATTTTAAAATGTCTTCCGTACAAGTAATATCGAAATTGTTTGGTAGCCCATACTATGGCTAAAAGTTCTTTTTCGATTGTACTATAGTTGCATTCATGCACGTTTAGAGTACGTGATGCAAAGCATAATGGTCCGTTTTTTTCAAACATTTTGTGAGTGGTTTGATAATTTTAGCATAGTCGAGAATGAATTTGCGATAATAACCAGTGAGTCCAAGGAAAGATTGAATTTCTTTCACTGTTTTTGGTATTGGGAATTTCTGGATTGTTGCAATTTTACTAGGGTTTGGTTTTATTCCATCCGGGGTGACTATGTGTCCTAAAAATTCACTATATTTTTTGAGAAAATCGCATTTATTTAATGAAACTTTTAAGTTTACTGAGTGTAGGGTTTTTAATATTTTGTCTAAAGAATTCATGTGTTCTTGTAAACTTGTTGAAAAAATAATAACATCATCTAAGTAAACAAAACAAATTTTCCCTATGTATTCCTTGAGTACTTCGTTCATCATGCGTTGAAATGTCGCAGGAGCATTTTTGAGACCAAACGGCATTCGTAACCACTCGTAATGTCCAGTTAGAGTAGAAAATGCTGTTTTTTCTCGATCTTCTTTAGCGATTTCAATCTGATGGAAACCTTTGGTTAAATCCAAAGTTGAGAAGTAGTTGGCTTTATATCGTCTATCAATGGGATAGGATATTTGTCCTCTTTAGTAATGTTATTAAGTTTTCGGTAATCAATGACAATACGCCATTCTTTATTACCTTCTTTGTCTTTTTTTTTAGGTACAACCCAAATTGGGGCGTTGTACGGAGAAGAGCTTGGTTGAATTATTTTTTGTTCTAATAATTCGTTTATTTGTCGATCTACTTCTTTTTTATGGATTTCAGGGTATCTATAGATTCGTGTAAAAATCGGTTCATCGTTTGAAGTAGTAATCGAATGCTTTACGTGATTTGTAAAGGTTAAATCTTGTCCTTTTTTGTAAAAGACTTCTTTGTTTGCGTGCAGCAATTTTTGCAATTCCTTGTATTCTTCCGAATTTAGATGTTCTAATCTCTGTGGGTCAATTATTTCATTATGATTTATTTCATGATAGTCTAATAGGTTGAATTGATTTATTTCTTGTTCGTACCTTTGTTCGTCCTCGCGGGAATAGTACAGGGGAACTGTGAAGTTGTTTATAGACAACGTCTTTGTTTTTGTGTTTAATATTGTATCATTCTGATATAATATATTGTTTCCTAATAAACCGTCATAGTCGTCATGAAATTTGTATACTTGGAATATACAATCGTTTTTTATTGGGATGAAGAATTTTTCTTTTGGTATCACCAATTCTTCTTTTATGTAGATAGGACCTCCTATTGTGTTTATTTTTTGTGGGTTTTGTAATGTTTTTACATAATTTTTTGGAGCTTTATTGGGGTTTATTAAACTACTAGTTGCTCCGGTATCAATTAGTAATCTAATTGTTTCATTATTTTTTGTTAATTTAATAAAGGGGAGATGTTGTCCGAGGCTACTAATGAAAAATCCTCTTTTGGTTTATCGTTGTGATGAATTTGTGCTCGTCTGAGTTGAGAGGAAGTGGGATCAACTTCCATTGGAGTTGGTCGAAGATTTCTAGAGGGTGGTTTATAATTCGGATCATAGTTTCTACCTTTATAGTTTGTATTAACATTGTTATTGTTTCTTTGGAAATTGTTATTTTGATGTGGTTTTGTATTTTGGTTTTGTTGGTTATTTGATTTTTGTGAATTATGTTGAGGTTTTGAATAATTTCTGTCATAATCTCCTCTACTTGGATTATGTTCGTCTATGAATCTGGCTTGAGTTAGCTCGTGTAGAGCTTCTTGTAAGCTACTGGGTTTTAGTGAGAAAAGAACTGTTCTCATATAAACTGGTAGTTTTTCTTTAAAAATTTCTAACGCTGTTTGATTATTGTTCGCTATTTCGTGATGCTTATTTTCCTGAATAGTTTTCTGATTTAATTCACATAATTTTTTTTGTACCTCATTGTAAAATTCTATTACGTTATTTTTATATGGAGTTTGTCTTAATTGATCATACAACTGTAGTGATGATTTAAAACCTCCGAAATTAGCAATCAACAAATTTTTTATATCAATCCATTTGATTAAATGGGCATGGATTTCTATACATCTTTTAGCCTTTCCAATAAATTTAGATTTTAGTAAATTCATACACATAAGCTGACTATTTGGGTCATATTTTTCGAGTGTCGGTATTATACCGTCGACATTCGCTAAAAATGTAAACAAATCTTCGCGTCTTCCATCAAAGCTAGGAAGTTTTTCAATATATTTTAACGGGTTCAACGTTAAGGTTAATAATTGTTGTTCTGGGTGTGCCATTATAATGTTATCACTTCTTAAGCTAGTATAACTAATTGCAATATTATTTCTTAAATTAATAGTTTCACTATTCTTACCTATTTCTTCGGTTTCACTGCTGCTGCCGTCCGTGTTGTTCCTTCTGTATGGATGATTGTTCACTTTTTTCTTCGCAAAGATATTTTTCATTTGGGGTTTTCGTTGGTTGAGCTGATACTACTGCGTTCGCCTTTCCTCTACGGAATTTTTCATCATTACCAATGGTTGGAGTGGGATGATAGACTGCTTGCTGTAGTTCCGTTGTAAAGTTATAAACTATCGAATAACTTTCTGTTGGGGCTCCTCTTCATGGAGTTTGTAGGTTGTTATTTGCGGATACTGATATTGTTGGAATAAATCTTGAGTTTCCTTGATGTTGCTTCAATATGAATTTGTATGGTTCGTATATTCGGATTCGGTTCTCTAAAGTTCTCAATTGTTTGTTCGTCTTGAACAGGTTCTTGATTGTTATAGATTGTTGATCGTTATATACCTCGTATATAAATTCATCAGCCTCTTCTGGAATTAATAATTTATTCGTTGTTATCGGTATCCTACCGACTGCGCCAATTTTAAGTTTGTTCCCGTTTTATTGTTGTCAAAGCGTATTTCTGATATTCAATCAGAAGAGCTAATTCCTTCTTTACTTGATCTGAACTTGAATGCAGTCAAGTATTTTCCTTAAGTGGATTTTGAATAAAACAACTGAATATTATTTAAACTGTTAACTTTATTAAATTATCTAAATAAACTTAAAACAATATTAAAAGAACTCTCTTGTTTGAGTGTGATGTTAAAACTCTGTGTGTTATATGTTTTTTGGGCTGCTTTTATACTTTTGTTGGTGTTGTGCGCAACATCTAGGTATATTTGGATAAGTGATTTCATCTGTTGTTGATTATGCCATAAAAGAATAAAAGATAAGTATTTCCTGTGTTGGTGTCGGATGCAAACTGCTTAATTTGTTGGTGTTGTGCGCAACATCTAGGTATATTTGGATAAGTGATTTCATCTGTTGTTGATTATGCCATAAAAGAATAAAAGATAAGTATTTCCTGTGTTGGTGTCGGGTGCAAACTGCTTAATTTGTTGGTGTTGTGCGCAACATGCGAACATGATGTTTCTGGTTATCGATGTTTCTTTTTAAGTGGTTTATGGGGAAAATACTCCTTTAGTATTTTTTGGGTTTAGCGTTATCATAACCTATATATATTTTTTTTTTTATTATACATTATATTGACTAGTTAACATATGATATTGTATTGACCAATCCAGTAAGGTGTATGTTGATTGTTGTGTGTGCTGTTAATCGGTGTCACGTAACTCTTCTTCCTTCCTTCATAGTTTAGGGTAGGGGTATGTGCTGAAAGTTTGAAATTTATGGGGATTTTCCCTCTTTTAAATTTTGATTGTGGGTATATAAACCTCTTCAAAAATACATTTTTTTTTATTGGGGCTTAATATCTCCCTCTTTTACTATATATATCTGTATAATTTTTTTTTTTTTGATTGGGCCTCATTATCTCCCTCTTTTACTATATTTATGTATATTTTTTTTTATATGAGTTCCAGTTGTAACAGTTCGTCCTTCTTAAATGGCAGTTTTCTCCCTTCTGTTAGGTGGTGGATCAGGCTAAACGTCAGGGTTCCGTTATCGAAGCCTTGTAATTCGTTTGGGACCCGTACGTTTTTTGTGGTGTATTTCGGTGTTTTAGTTTCTTTCAAATTTCTCTTCCACTCTCCTTCCAAGAATTTTTTGGTTGCCCTCATGCGTTTGTTCCAGAGGTTCCTAGGCCGTCGTAGTATTTTATGGTCTTGTTTATATTGTTCTTTCAAAGTAATGTTTGAGGCGGTTATTGTGAATCGTACACTGTTTCTTTTTTATTAGAACGACGCTGTCAGTGGGACTAATTATTTTAATTATTTCGTATGGTCCTGTCCATATTTCTGATAATTTGTGTTGTCTGTTTTCGTTTTTGATAAGTACTTTGTCACCTACGTGGAATGTTTCCGTTTTATTCTTTTCGTCATAATACGTTTTCGATTTCTTTTTACTGTTTATTAAGTTCCGTCTAGTGATGTCGTATGTTTTTTGTAATTTGTATCTTAAGGCATAAAAGTAGTTTTCGTGATCGTATATGGGTTCAGGTTCTTTTTTAGATTTGAAGGAATATCGGCCGTAAAACCAAAAAGACAGTCCATTGATGTAAATTTTGTTCCTTCATGGATGCTATTATTATAAACGAAAGCTGCTGTTCGAAGAAATTGTTCCCAGGATTTTGTGTTTTCATCGCAAATTGTTCTTAAGCATTCTACTAAAGGTCGATGCTCTTTCTAATGCACCATTTGATTGTGGGTGCTAAGCGGTTGTCTGGAGCTTCTCTATTTTAAGTAGTTTACATACCTGCTTAAACAATTTACTTAAAAAAATTGTCCCTTGGTCTGTAACTAGCTGTTTGGGAATTCTGTACCTAGTTATGATTTCTTTAAAGAATGCATGTGCTACTGTTTCTGCTTCTTGGTTAGGTATAGCGCAAAAATCAACGAATTCCGTCAAATTGTGTTGGAAAGTGAGTCTATATTTGTTTCCCATATGTGATTCTTGTAGGGTTCCTACTATATCTAAGTACACTTTCTCAAATGGTCTGCTACAAGTGTCTGTTATTACCATTGTCATTTTTGTCTCTAATCTTGACTTCATTTTTTGACATTTTGGGCATTGTTTTATTTATTTGGATATATCTCCAAACATTTTTGGCCAGAAATACCTCCTTCTAATGCGTTTATATGTATTGATCACTCCCTGATGACCTCCAAATGGTGAGTCGTGGTATTCTCTTAGTAAAGTCCTTTTGTCTTCGGGAGTGTTTATGCTTTCAGACGTGTCTTCTTTTTGAGGTAGTGCGTCTATTTGTGTCTTGTTGGGTTCATCTGCTTCGGTCGTCGTCTCGTCCTCCGTATCTTTGATTTTGTTTGGTTCTGTTTGTTGTAGCTTTGCTTGTGTTCTTGTTACAGCTAAGCAGGGTTGCGAGTTTGTGAATTGAAAAATCATTAAGTCATAAGCAAGTTGCTGACTTATGAATTAAAAAAAAACTAATTCAAAAGTCACCAACTGACTTATGAGTTAAAAAAATTTAATTCACAAGTCACCAACTGACTTCTGAATTAAAAAAAATTAAATCGCAAGCCATTAACTGACTTGTGAATTAAATAAATTCAATTCACGAATCACCAACTGACTTATGAATTAAAAAAATTTAATTCACAAATCCTCAACTGACTTATGAATTAAAAAAATTTTATTCACAAATCCTCAACTGACTTATGAATTAAAAAGAATTAAATCGCAAGCCACCAACTGAAATATGAATTAAAAAGAATTAATTCACAAGTCATCTACCTACTGATTTATGAAGTAAAAAAGGAAGTGGCCTATTTTTGTATGGAGCGGGGAATTCAATTCAATTTTTTCAATTTTTTAATAATGAAAGTGGTATCAAATGAAAGGTGAGATTTAGCAAGTTATGTTTGTCAAATATTTCCAACATAGTTGGTGGCGTTTTTGAGATATTTTTGTTTGATGTTAATTAAAACAGAAAGAGAATTTACTTGCGATATAATGCGCATAGGAAAATAAGTTTGCAATCAAATGAAATGTATTTTTTCTATCTTTCAAATATAATCAATATTATTTTTCTAACAATAAAATATACTTAAATATTTAGTATTAACTTCTTGGAAATCAACTTTTTTTTAACTTACCCTTTAATCATCGATATTTCAGAAATATCAATGATGAGTGATGACATACATAATACATTTTTGTTGTATTATTTTAAAGAAAAATTTAATATTTCACGAAAAAATTCACTACCGACAGAATCTTCATATTTTTTAAAGTGCTGCATATATAGATGACTTGTGAATTAATTTTTTTTAATTCATAAGTCAGTTGGTGGCTTGCGATTTAATTCTTTTTAATTCATAAGTCAGTTTATGATTTGTGAATTGAAATTATTTAATTCATAAGTCAGTTAATGGCTTGCGATTTAATTTTTTTTAATTCATAAGTCAGTTGGTGACTTGGGAATTAAATTTATTTAATTCATAAGTCAGTTGGTGATTTGTCAATTGAATTTATTTAATTCATAAGTCAGTTGGTGATTTGTGAATTTAATTTATTTAATTCAAAAGGCAGTTGGTGACTTGTGAATTAAATTTTGTTTAATTCTTAAGTCAGTTGGTGAACTGTGAATAAAAGCCATGAGTTAAGCTAAAAGTGAATTAAGCTTTTGCAACGCTGCAGCTAAGCTTGTTGCGTTTGTAAGAGGTTCTTCAAGTTTTTCGTTAGTCGGTATTCTACTTAAAGCGTCAGCGTCAGTGTTATTTTTACCAGCTTTGTACTTAAGTGTACAGTCGTATTCAGAAAGTTTCTGGTGAAATCGTATAAGTCTAGACGTTGGGTCTCTAGTTCTAAAATTTCCAGTCAGGAGTTCATGGTCTGTATATACAGTCAACTTCCTACCTAATAAGTAACATCTAAAGTTCTTTGTAGCCCATACTATTGCTAGCATTTCCTTTTCGCTTGTTGAATAGTTGCATTCCGTTTTGCTTAGTGTCCTGCTTGCATATGCAATTGGCTTATCTTTTCCAACTGTTCCTTGCGTAAGTATAGCTCCTATTGCTTCGTCACTAGCGTCAGTTGTAAGTATAAAGAGTTCATCAAAATTGGGATAGATAAGAAGTGGTTGGGATATTAATAGGTTTTTTAAGCTTTGAAAAGCTTCCTGGCATTTGTCTGTCCAGTTAAACTTAACGTCTTTCCTTGTCAAATTAGTCAGGGGTTTGGCTATTTTTGAAAAATTGGGAATACATTTTCTGTAGTAATTGGCTAATCCTAGGAATGATTGAATTTGTTTCAAGTTTTTAGGAACTGGAAAAGTTTGTACACAACTTACTTTACCTGGGTCTGGATGTGCTCCTTCTGAAGAACATTTGTGTCCTAAATATACTTATTCTCGTCTCAAAAATTGACATTTCTCTACATTTCATTTTAAATTATGTTCTCTTATTTTTTCAAAAATTAATTCAAACTTTCTATTGTGATCTTCGATGTTTTTTCCGTATACAACAATGGCATCTAAATAAACAAAACATTCCAACCCTTGTAATCCTGTTAGAATGTAATGCGTTAGTCGTTGAAAAGTGGCTGGAGCACCTTTTAGTCCAAATGGCATACGCTTGAATTCGTAATGACCATAAGCTGTACTGAAAGCAGTTTTTTCCCTATCACAGGGTGCCACTAATACCTGATGATACCCACTAGCTAGATCTAGGGTGGTAAAATACCTAGAATGACCCAGCTGGTCAAGTATGTCCTCAATTCTTGGTAATGGGAATGCGTCCCCTATGGTACATTCGTTGAGTTTCCTAAAATCAACGACTACTCTCCATCGTGTTTCACCATCAGGGCCTGCTTTATTTGGTACTACCAGAAGTGGTGAATTCCATGGACTTTTACTGGGTTGAACAATATCGTTTTTCAACATTTCAGTTAGTTGCTCATTTATGATATTTCTTAGTTTTTTCTGGAAGTCTATACATCTTTGTATTTATTGGGGCTTGATCTTGTTTTATAGGAATTTAATGTTCTAAAGTCATTGTATGAGAAAGCCTGTCGCCTGGTAAAAAGAAAATGTCATTATATTGTATGCAAAGGTCTAGTATTGCTTTTCGTTCCTCGTTATTTAATGTACTGTCCCTGTCAAGTTTTTTGGTGAGATTTTCTATTCGTTCGTTTTGATTTTCTATACTATTATGGTGACAGAATGCTGTTCTATTAGTTTTATCCGTGTACCTATCGCTCAAACTTATTATTTCGTAATCGTTTAAATTGTCTATTTCTAACTCTATGTTCTTAAATTTTACTTCATATTGATTCGTGTTTATTATGGGTACCCTAATATTTTCTTCGTTGCTAGCTATTATACAATTTCCTAAAAATACGCCTTTCCTTATTTCTTTGGATAAGCATATCTTAGGTTTTTTATATCTAACTGGTAATTCTATAATCGATCTAGACCTTGGAAGTAATTTTAATTGTTTATTTAGGTTTATTTTTATTGACCTAATCTTTTCCTTCTTTACTGTATTCAAATTAAATATTTTTATTTTCTCTTTATTTTCATTTTTCTTTTTTCTTCGTAAAATCGACAGTGTCGAATTGCATACTGTTTTTATTACAGTCAGCATTAATATTAAACAAAATGCAAAGTTGTAAGTTATTTTTATTTCAATGGGTTCTGAGTCATGCAGGGTCTCTGCTTGCGACTCATTATTTAATTGATCTGTTTTTTACAGTGTCATATTAATGTTTGAATTGCTTTCGTTAATTTGGTTTATGTAATCTGTATCTATATTTGTATATATCCTATTTCCCACAATTGTTTTAACACTGTTGACATCTTTGGATTTCCTTTCTTTGTTGACTTTAAGGTTTTTCTGTTTTTAACTTCCCATAGGAAGTTATTGTAATGGGTCCGATTTGACAAATTGAAAATTTTGACATTTCTCGACGTTTCAAGGTCCCTAGAGTCGAAATAAAAGATTTTTAGAAAGATGTCTGTGCGTGCGTGTGTACGTACGTCCGTACGTCCGTACGTTCGCGACGTTTTTTTCGTCGTCCATAGCTCAAGAACCAGAAGAGATATCGACTTCAAATAAATTTTGTTATACAGATAATAAGGCAGAAAGATGCAGAAAGGGCTCTCAAGAAAATTGCGTGGGTGGTTTTTTTACCATAGCAGTTTAAAAAAAAGGTGAAAATTTTGGTTAACCCTAAATATCTCATGAACCAATGACGCTAGAGACTTGAATTTAATTTTGTATTATATATTGTAACGTGATACAAAACAATTATATTTTTGGAAAAAAATTCAATTAACGGTTTTTTTTATAAATCAAAAAAACTGAAAAAAAAATTTTTCACTTCGAAAATTTTACGACTAAAATATGATTTCATCTCCAAAACAATTTTGTGCAACGAAGAATAATGTTTTTGACATCTGATAAAATTTTGAGAAAAATCTAATTGACAGTTTTTTTACAAAAAATAATAACCTACAAAAAAAATAAAAAAAGTTGGTAAAAATTGAGTTTTGACTCAAATATCTTTTCAAAACTTTGAGATATTGGCTTTAAACTACTTTTATCTTTCAAAAAACATTGGTTTCAACATTCAGTAAAATTTTGAAAAAAATAGAATTGACAGTTTTTTTACAAAAAATTTAAAACCGAAAAAAAAATTAACAAAAGTTGGTAAAAATTGATTTTCGACTTAAATATCTTTTCAAAAATTTGAGATTATGGCTTCTAACTAATTTTAACTTATAAGAAATATTGTTTTCAACAGTAGGAAAAATTTTGAGAAAAATCGAATTGACAGTTTTTTTACAAAAAATAATAACCTAAAAAAAAAATAAAAAAAAGTTGGTAAAAATTGAGTTTTGACTCAAATATCTTTTCAAGACTTTGAGATATTGGCTTTAAACTACTTTTATCTTTCAAAAAATATTGTTTTCAACATTCAGTAATATTTTGAAAAAAATAGAATTGACAGTTTTTTTACAAAAAATTAAAAACCGAAAAAAAAATTTAACAAAAGTTGGTAAAAATTGATTTTCGACTTAAATATCTTTTCAAAAATTTGAGAGTATGGCTTCTAACTAATTTTAACTTATAAGAAATATTGTTTTCAACATTAGGACCAATTTTGAGAAAAATCGAATTGACAGTTTTTTTACAAAAAATAAAAACCTAAACAAAAAAATTAATAAAAGTTTGTAAAAATTGATTTTCGGCTCAAATAGCTTTTCAAAAATTAAAAATATTGGCTTCAAACTTATTTCATTTCACAGAAAATATTGTTTTTGATATTCAGTATTTTTTTTATAAAATTCCAACAGTCTGTTGTTTTTTCATAAAAAAATAAAATCTACAAAAAATAGTACAATTTAGTAATTTAGCAAATTTGGTAAAAATTGATACATATAGACAAACTTTTAAGCAAGACAAATCGACAGACGGGATGGGAAGTTATCAGTGTGGGTCGCATCCCAGCCTCTTTTTTTGGATTTAAATCACGCAGGTTTACCTTTTCGTTAGTCATTTTGTTTGGTGCCTTTTCTTCTCTTGTTTTCACTTTGCGAGGTGAAGTTTCGGACAAGAAAGAATTGGCTTTTAGAGAATCCGTTTGTAATGCCCCTGGAGTATCGAAATCAGTGTCTTGTCCAGTATTTTTATACTGCAAGCAACACTTTTCTTCGTGTAAGCTTCGTGCGGTAAGCTGATTTCTTGACCTGCCTTGCGCTCACGGCGTGACTGAGTTTGCTGATACTTGTTGGTTTTCACATGCGAGTGATTTCCTGTGTAACAGCATCCACTATGTGGATTGCTTAACTCAGTCTTGTTAGAATCGAACAGTGGTATGCTATATTCCTTTGAACCTTGCGTTGGCAGTTTTGAAAATGTTGATAACTTGTTAGGTCCGTCGACGTTACAATATTCTCCTAAGAAATTATACCCTAAGATTCCATCGCCCGGGATGGCTAGGTCATTTTCTACTACTTGAAATACGCAATTGGGTAATTAGGGTATTTGCATAGTACCAGTGATTTCTCCTAATGTATATCCGATTCCACAAGGTGTGTTAATGGTCAATTTTTTATGCGAGTTTAATGAATTAATATCATCAATAACTTTCTTCTTTAAAAGGTTTACCTCCGAACCTGTATCTATTAACAGTTGTACCAATTTTTTCTTCCCTAGTTCAATTCCTATATTTACTGAAGGTAGAGAAATGTGGGGTGGTATATGACTATTATTGATAATAATGGGTTGCCTGTGTTTTCCAATCGGTTTGTTTGCCAATTATTTCTAAAATGGCATTGATCTATTGTGTGGTTGTATCTTCCACACCAGTCACATCGAGTTGTTATGTGACATACTCTGTTTTGAGCATTACTATTGTTATTGTTATTGTTATTGTTATTATTATTACTATTATTTTGTCTACGATTGTTATTATAGTTATCATTGTTGTAATTCTGATCATTTGATCTAAAAGGGTTATTTTTACGATGTTCCGAATTCAATTGTTGGTACTGAGAATTTTGGTTGTTATTAATTTCGCGTGGTTTATTACTATCACTGCCCCTGTTAGGGTTATCATTTTGACTGTAATTTTTCCTTCTGCAGGTAGCAGCCTCATGCCCATAATATTTGCAAATTTGACAAATAGGGGTATTCTGTCGTTTCAAGCACTCACTGTATGTGTGGCCTTTCACGTTACAGAAATTGCAGATGATGTTTGATTTTTGATTTGTGATGGGTGGTGTTTGTCGCATAATTCGCCCAAGGGTACTTTCGTTCCCCGTGAAAGCTGAATTACACGACATCATCGGTATTGTATCAACTCTTTGTACATGTTTTCCCATACTGAGAGCGGTTCGTATCAAATTATCTAAACTTTTGTTTTCCAGGGTGAAAAGGTACTGCCCTAGCTGTTTGTTGAATACTCCGGATGCTAGGGCTGATTTCGAAAAATCAGATAATTGGGTTTTTACGATATCTGCCTTTTCTCCATACTTTATTTCGGCAGCTTCTCTACATTGGGTTAAGGAGTGTCGTAACCTACCAACAAACACATTTAAGGTTTCGAATTGACTCTGCCGACTAATAATTAGACAATTAACTAGATCGTTGTAGTCTTCAATAGGTAGATATGCTCGATTGAGCGTCTCTTCGAACTCCTTGAAGTCTCTTGGTTTAGCAGTTTGTACCAAATCTAAAGCGTCTTCCCTGAGTTTCGTTTGTAGGATTTGGAGAAAGAGTTTTTCATCTTCCTCTGGTATATGTTCTATTATAGGACGTATACACTTAATGAAGGTTTGCAATTTCTGAACTACCCTTGCGTCGGTACCTCCAGCGAATTCGGGGATCCCTTGGGAGACTTTCAGAAGTTTTTCGAAACCCAGAGACATTTTGGTTGATAATTTGGGCATTTCGGAAATCGTAAAAACAAAAAATTTTAATTTCCAACCACTATTGAATTTGTGGTTAAGGAAAGGGTAGGTATTCTTCAGGGTCTTTAGGTCAAATTTTTATACTCCAAATTGACATGCCAACCTACCGGCTGCGCCAATGTTGTATAATGTGGATTTTGGGAAAGGGATTTAAGGGGTTTCCTTGGCTTTAAGGGCTCGCCAAGGTAAGCCAGAGTTCTAGGCGCTGGGTGCCGATTTATAAATTCAAATCAATAAAACAACAATTACATTCTTGTTTGGTTATCCTTTTGTGGTATAAGCTTTATTTGTATAGTTTTCTTCAATCTCTTTACAATTCTTCTTCAATCTCTTTACAATTGTTCGACTGCCCTACTGACATAAACTTCTTTATAATTTATATTATTTGTATGCTTACTCACTAAATTTCTTAACCTACTTCCTTAACATTAATTTGATGTCATTTCTACATTTCTTAACCTACTTCCTTAACATTAATTTCTTAACATTACTACATTACTCCCTTTTTTTCATATTGATGTCATCATGTTACAATGCATTTCCGCACTTCACACCTGTCGCTTTGGTTCAACGTTCGTCGTGTTGACAAACTTTCTGATGACGCTTCGAATTACTTCATCGAGAATCTAAAGCATTGCTTTGACCGTTTATTAAGGTCACAATTGCTTTGAACTTTTATGATTGCGTCGATCAGCAAGTTTGTTATATTTTGTATTCTCCACAAAAGCAAAACAATATACAAATACTTTTTGTTTTTGTTTATGTTTTGTTGTGGGTTTTGAATACGTTGATTTCTTAGGGTTTGGAGAGTTATGTATGGATGCTTAAGTAGCATCATATAACAGTTTAAGGCAAGCGTTTATTATTAATTGGACTTTGGAAAAGGCTATCGACGGAATTTTTTCAAAACTTAAGCAGTGATTTTTATTATATAACTCATTTTGTCACATACTTCTTACTTCTTTGAGCTTGACAAAACGAATTTCAAATTCGTCGTTCCAATCAATACAGTGAAAGGGATCTGCACCCGTGAATGGTTTAAAAACATAAGTGAAATGTTTACATATCCAAGGAACAATCGCCTGCAGGAAAACGAATTGTTTGCCCCAGATGAAAGAAGAGAGCAAGGAATGGGTCATTTTAACACTGCTGGTACCAGCCAAAAGTGTACCTAGAACCTATCTCTTACTTTTCAACCGTACAATTGACACAAATGTCATTGTCATGACTGTTGTGAAATGTTCCAACCAGTAAGCGAGACTTGGGAATATTCTAGCAAAAGAACCTACTCCTACGGAGTCACTAAGAAAACCCAGTAGTCAATGGCCTCACTTCCCGGGCTGCAATCATATCAATGACGAAGCAGAGCTATCAACTTACTCTGAAAATATAGTCCCAACCGGTTTGATAACAGTGGATAAGATTAAATGTGGCATAAACTCTTCCCTGCTATTTAAATCGACAGATCCGGACGGCATTTTTCCTATTATGCTATTAAAGAGCGCAGATCTAGTAATCATACACATTTGCAATATCTTCCATTATAGAATCAGGTGTGAAAATGTTCTAGGTTGTGGCGTGAGGTCAGAGTAGCTTTTATACTAAAAGCTGGTCAATCCAGTCACACTACTGCTAAAGACTATAGACCAATTAGTCTTACATCGTTTACTCTTAAAACGTTAGAGACACTTCTAGATATTCAAATCCGCTGTAACCTAGGTCCTATTCTTAAGGCAAAAGTGTAGAAACAGCCCTACACTGCGTATTAAGAATTATAGAAAAAACACTAAATGATAAGTAATATACACAGGCCGTGTTAGACATCGAAGGGGCCTGTGCAGTTGTAAATACTCTCACAGGTCTAGAAATAGAACAATGTATTAAAAACTGGATATTTATGCTTAAACATCGACAGATTAATAGGAAACTAGGTGATACAGACATCAAAGTATCAACATCCAAAGGAACACCGCAAGAGGTGTACACTAACCACTTCTCTGGATTCTGGTCATGAACAAAATCCTTAACAAACTCGAATACAATGGTGCCAAAGCAGTGGCCCAAGCTGATGACGTAGCTCTACTAGTGATTCATGGACAAAAAACTGTGGCTTGACGATTAACTCCCTTTAAACAGATTTAGTATGCTTTACACATAAATGGAAAATACCAGATTATACAATTCCTAGTATAGATGAAACCCCACTTTATTATTTTATTATTATAAATTCTTTATTATTCTCGATAAATGCACAATCTTTTAATAGCTAAGAATAAAAGCATGGCAAATGTTGCCGTCTGTCTGAATTGACTTATTTCGAGTTTACATTTTAAGTGAAAAAGTTAAAGAAGTTATAAACTATGAGTTGTATATACATTAAAAAATTTAAAAAATAGTAGTTTGTTTATTCATTTTGTTTAATTCTATAGTACAATATTTAAAAAAAAAATAAAGAAAAAAATTGAATTATATCTTCAAACATTCAAATAATAATAATCATTCAACAAAAAAAAAAAAAAAAGAGAAATTGGAACACATTATCAAATATGTAATTAATACCTATATAAAACTATTACAGTAACCTAAAGCATGACTAATATAGGAGCATAGGGGTTTCCAATCTAGATTACCATTTAAGAGTTGCTTTGTATATTCAAGTGTTAGAATGTTTTGTGAAAAGTAAAGTACATTTTGGATCAAGGTCTACTCTATGTGGCTTATAGTTTAAATTCAGCATCTCAGTTCTTGCATTAAAAATAAGGCTCATTTGCTTTATAGATAATTTTTCGTTAAAATAATTACTTCTGTAGAGTGTGTGGTTTAGTGTTTTGTATATGAGTCTAGTGCTAGAAGTTTGAGCTCTATGCAAACACTGAAAATAAAGAGAGTCATCTATCTTTACTATGCATATATAGAAAACTTTTTGCCAATCAGCTAGAGGTGTATTATTAAGATTTAGATTAAAGCAATGCTGATTAGCCAATTCGTACCATTCTTTAAAAGGCGATAATTGAGATCGGAGTGCGTATTGCATTATTTTTTTTGAAGGTTTTTATCAGGTCTATTCATAACTTTAACAATATAGTCCGCATTTGATTTTAAATTGCCTAGGAATATTGTTTCTACGTGGATAGCATACGTTGGAGTTGAACTAGCTAGTTTGAAAAAGAAACGTTGAACAACTTCGAATTCCTCCATGTTTCGATAGCCAAAAACTTGATTTGCGTAACAAAGGCACGTTCTTATAGTTGCATCAAATACTCTAAATTTAGCAGTAGCATCGACATATTTATTGCAAAAGAATTTACTCCACATGAGATTTATTGCTGTTTTGGCAGCAATACATTTTTCTTTACCATGAGGGCGGAGATCAAGGTTATACGTTATTAGAAAACCTAAGTATTTGTATTGAGATAGTATTTCTAACGGTTCGCGATCTAAAAACCATTTTTCATTGGGAGCTCTTCTTCGCTGAGTACTTTCAAAAATCATTATTTTTGACTTTGTGGCGTTAATTTTGAGATCCCACAAATCACAAAATCTTTTGAGTTTATTAATTTGAAGCTGTAAAGATGTGGGGTTATCAGCCAAAATAACAATGTCATCTGCGTATAAAAGCATCTTTATAAGTGTATCACCGACAATGACTCCACCCGGAAAATCTTTAGATACATCGTCAATAAATAGTGAAAACATAATGGGACTCAATCCACATCCTTGAGGAACACCACATGTTGTATTAAAAAAGTCAGACATCGAATTTCCATTCCAGACTGCAGCAGAGGTGCCAGTTATAAGGAGTTTGTACAGATTTAGAAATTTAGTGGATAAACCCAAAGTAGATAATTTATATATTAAAGAGTCTCTGTTCACTGTGTCAAATGCCGCCTGAAAATCAACGAAAAAGGCGTAAATTTTCTTTTTCTTTTCAAAACAATTCTTTACTATGCTTGTAAGAGCAAATATATGGTCTATTGTAGATAATCCTGCTCGAAAGCCGGCTTGGAAAATACTAAGGAGTTTATTCTTTTCAACCCATTTTGTCAACCTTTGGTATAAAAGATGGGTGAATATTTTCCTAAGACATGGCAGAATCGAAATGCCCCTGTAGTTGCTCGAAAGTTGCAAATCCCCTTTTTTAAAAATAGCACAGATCCATGCTTTTAAGAAACTCTTTGGAATTTCTTCTTCTTCAAGAAGTCTATTAAAGAAGTCATTAATATGATTTAGAAAATTCGGAGTTCCATATTTATAAAATTCACACGGTATACCATGCACTCCTGCAGATTTTTCATTTTTCATATTTTCTAGAGTTCCTTGCAACTCTCTTATTGTGATTGGCCCATCTAATTCTGGGATTACAACTAAAGGAAGGGCATACTGAAATTTTAAACTTGTTGTCAAAGGGTTCAGGAGCTGTTCGAAGTGCTCGGTGAGTTTTTCAACATCAATAACTGAGGCTGACATACTCTTGCAACCACCTAGCAATCTCACGTTTGACCAGAATGTTTTTGCGTCTTTACAGTTTGAAAGCCTGGTTGCTACGCCATTTACATATTTTTTTTCTTTTTGAATACAGAGCTTTTTATACAGTTTATTGGATTCTATGTAAAGACTTTAAAAAAAAATTAATTGGTCTTCCTAAACAGATTGAGATTTGCGAAAGATTTTTTGCGGAGTTTTCTACATTCCCAGTCAAACCACTCAGCTACGAATTTATCTCTGGATTTAGGTTTTACCACAACTGCCGCTTGTCTTACACTTTTTAAAATATTTTCAACGGCCTGGTCACAACTATAATGTTCGTGGGAGGAAAGGCAATTAACCTGAGCGTCGAGCCTTCGTCTATACACTTCAGCACGATTTTCTATCCATTTTAATCTATTTAATGTGTTAATGGGTGATAGTTACATCTTAAAATTTTATAGAGGTAACAACTGGTAAATGACCAGAGAAATTTGCAGATACAACCTCGAAATCCTCGACAACACTAAGCCAGTTACCTCTCGCAAAACAATAATCAATAACTGAATGACCTTGACCCGAAATGAAAGTGAGATCGCCTCTTCCGTCACTGTTAGTAATACCGTTAAGTACCAATAAACCAAAATCTTCAGCGAAATCCATAAGTTGCCTTCCACATCTATTTAAAGTTCCATCCATAGAGTTCCTAACACTTGCATATATGTACATGAGAAACATTTTGCACCAGAGAATCTGGGTTCTAAAAATTACCAATTCTACCATTGAGATCTTCCATGATATTTTGCAATTCATTTTCATTAAAAAATATTTGCAATTCATTAAAATCATTTGCCCAATTATTGCAGTTTAAATAAGTTGGTACAATATAATAGAAGTCATGCTTATGGTTTATTTCTACAACTGTTTTCCTACCAATTCTTTTAAATTTAAAAAATTGTTCAAATTATATTTAAATGCAATTAACATTCCACCGCTAGCTCTACCAAAAATGTTACTTCTAGTGGCTGGAATAAATTTTATATTATAATCTTTAAAATACTTCACAAATTGTGTTTCTTTACCCTCTTCGAGAAAAGTTTCTATCAAAATAATAATATCATACTTTAAAATAAATTCAAAACAAGCAGGAATTACTAGTTTGTTTTTCAACCCAGAAACATTATAACATATAATTTTTAAATTTAAGTGGCAGACGGCAACCCTTTCCTACTTATGATGTTGACGCTGATGTTGATATTGATTCTGCTGCATACTGCTTTCTCTAGTTGGAGCAATTGGCGCTATCATCGTATTATTCTGACAGTTGTTGATGTTGTCTATGTCAAAGAACTGCAGCCCACCTTCTCCAAACTTGTTTTTTATAAATATCAATTCGTCTGCATTGTTTACAACCAAACCTCTCAAAACGTTGTAAGAAAATGCAAAGTTGTTTATATTTAATTTAACTCCTCTAATAATGATTTTTACTGTTGGAGCCATATCAAGTAATTTCGTTTTGATTTGGAAAAGTGCATTTCTCTTTTGGCGTGTTATAAGGGATTGTTCGCGGTGCATAACAATGCCTGTATTCTTTAGTTTTGGTGTCGCTTCGATTAATTTGTTTGCGGTGTCGCCGGGATGAAAGTTAAGAATTACAGTGCTTTTATTTGTGTTGCGATTTGTGAACTCTTGTGTGTGTTTTATAGGCAATTCTGCATTTCCTTGAAGCTGGAGAAGACCAATGCAAGTTTGTTTTTCAAAGTCAACTTTATTGGACTTCCCTTCTGCCGGGAAATGTACAACAACAGAATTTTGCTTGTCTTTCCGCGACAAAATTTCAAGTTGGCGCTCCAAAGTTTGACAGTAGCTTTCCATGTTTGTTAATCGGTTCACAAGGAAAACATTTTGAGACCTTAATAACTGGATATTGCTTGATAGTGCTTGGACTTCAATTTTAGTTGCAATGTCTATTAATTTTGAAGTTATGCATTCATCCAAAAGATCTTTTAATTCTGCGATCGACATTTTTCCAACTGCCATTTTACTTGAAAATTCCGCTTCAGATATTAATTTCTTGTTATTTTGTGGGTGTTCCGGCATCTTGCAAATTTCGTTTTGGTTGCATATATGTACAATACGATCGAAGAGGCAATGTCGAAACAAACCCCAATACCAAATATAATTGAAATCGTACCTTGTATTATCAGTTGTTTGAAATAAATTCTTTGTAATGTGAAAATATAACTTTAAAGTGATGTTGTTACTTTTAAAAACAATTTTTTACTATTTTATTTTAAATAAATATGAAAAAAGATACTGAGCACAAAAAAACTTCGACTTTCTCGCAAATCTGACAGATGTCAAACACCACTTTAATTATCAAACTAGGCCCAAATACATTGGAGAGATCCAAGAAAGCGTAGATCGCATTCATGCAATCTTCAGTTGAAACTGGGGACGAAATCCTAAAACCCTACTGTGGACTTACACTAAAATGGTCAGACCAGTACTCACTAATGGTAACTTGGTATGGTGGAGTGCGTTAGAGAAAGCTAAAAAAAGAGAATGATATGCAGGGATGGAAGCAATACTCTTCTCTGAAACACTCAATCTTGCCAACACTTTAAGATTCCCCGATCAAAGCAGGGTCTTCCAAGCCAAGGTATTGGCAGTGACAAACGTTGCAAAACAGGTTTCATTGATGACGTTATCACGAGCTAATATAACTCTTTTTTTAATTGATGGCCAAGTAGCAATAAAATCTATTTCTGCCACAGTAACCAAAACGAACCTTGGAAAGCCCCGAAACCTGTGCTATAGCCAGGAAATTATGGTATAAATTCGATTATGCATCTAGACAAAAAATGTCTTCGATTGCTTGTGAGCATGTTAACGGGTCACAACCTGTTGGGTTACCATAAAAATAAAATGTGGCTTACCACCGATGAAATGTGCAAAATCGGCAAGGATGAGGAAGAGATGGAAGATGCAGCCCACTTATTATGCTTCTCTCTAGTAGTATGCTACAATATAAAAAAAACTCTTAGGCAGACACTTCTTCAATAATTTTAAAAAACTGGCAGGCATTTCAGAAAACAACCTTTGTATCTCTAGGTGAACCAGAAGACTAAAATTTGCATATGTATTTTTTAACCTGCTTGGTACGGTCGTTTACCTTTTATTTTTATAAGCCTAGATCTCAATGGGATGTGGTTAGCATTGGAGTCGCCACGAATAAAGAAGTTACAGTAAAACAGTTAAGTAAAGTAAAACAGTTCTGCATAGTCTTCTTCAGGAGAATACTTGCATGTTTTCATTATCAAGCTTTGATAGTGTGTTAAGCACTTTTTTATATATACTGCTGGTCCTCCCATAGCTTCGTCATTTGGGTGGGGAGGGGAGCGTGATAAGATGAATATCTTGGTAATTTATTATTAAGATTTTGTACCATAGCGATATGATTTTCAGACACCAAAGAAATATCTACATCTACATATATGCTCTATGTCTAAAAAGATGTTTAATTTGTATATGTTGTAAAAGACCGTTTTTATTCCATGTTGCTATTTTGAGTGTTCCGGCCACAATCTTTATTATAAGAGCGATTTTATTTTATTTATTCGTAAAAACCTTGAAGATTCAAGTCGACTATATTCTAAACATCTTCAAGATGTCTGAATACCGGCTAATCACAACAGTACTTAAAAAAAGCAATACAATTTCAAATCTCTTCTGTACGACGATATTCCTTATTCAAGACAACATAAAGTAGGCTGAACCATAATCTCGAATAAAGAAACTACTTCCGTCAAAAATATAAATGTGATGGCTCAATAATCAGCAATCTTAACCTGGATATTATAAATACTTAATAAAGACTTCTGATTTGTCATACAGTAAGTAACTCACAAATTTCAGTTGTAATATTAAATTCTTCTCTAAATTAATTGTGATATCTTTTTACAGTAATTGAATCAATGTTAATTATGTATACAAATATGTAACAACGGTTGGTAATTTATAATTTAATAAAAAACAAATCTATCTAGATTGAATTGAATTGCAATAATTTGACGCTTTTCAATATAAAAATATTTTATATTTAATTAGTAATTGAGATTCTTCATACATTTGAAAGTAATTGAAAAAGTGTATGGAGATATCAATAAGAAGTTATTATAACTGATATTTTGTGTAATAATTTTTTCGCAACAAATGATTGAAACATACGAAAGCTTCTCATCATTATAATTGAAAATTTCTGATCATCCATATTTATGTGCATTTGAGAAAAGCAGAGAAAATTACCTCTTTTTTGCTGATTGCGGAACACTCTTTAAAATATTTTTTGTATTTTGTATTAAAAATAAAGAAAAATACATACATATTCCAAATTTGTCAATTAAACAGTTTTTAACTATGATGTATAATATTATTTTTTTTTTCAAGCAAACACCCCAAACTTCGAGTTGGAAGCAGCACAAACGAGTTTAGTAGAAGTATATCAGTACCAACAGAGCGGTTAGCATGTACATCAAATGCAATGATAAGACACTACTCGAACAATAACTGTAACACACCTACAACACCAGAACTGGAGTAAGTATTGACACTTTGAAATTCATCATTATAAGATATTTTTATTAACTACGCTTCACTTTAATAAAGCTTACACCAAAATATCACTAGACAGAAGGCTATTCGATACACTACTTATATTATTGATTGTTAAAATAGTAGCACACATTCAAAGGGTTTTGTAAACCATTTATGTATATGCCAGAGAAACAGGTATTAGGAAAAAGGGAAAGGCTAGAAAGCAAAGCACTTAACATAAATAAGGAAAGTGTTAAAATAAAGACTATTTTAATAATTTGATAAAGGTGGGAGAGATAGGTTTTAGTGCCAAATAATTGATTAATGAAATTTTATGATTGAGATTGAGAAAAAACATTACTTCATAAAAACCCCAACACTTTTAGTCAAATTTTCCTTTTTTCTTAAATTTTTAAGATTTTTATTTGATCATATTTCAAATGTTTAACAATAATAGTTGTGTTATCCACGAAGCGTTTGCTTATCTGTAGGTGGTTAAAGTTTCATAGTATTTGAATTGATTGTATATAAAATATATAAATTTAATAATTTTTTAATTTAAGAAAAAAGATACGTTAAAAATGTAATTTAAATAGAACAATTTCAATGTCTTTTTACGGATTTTAAAGTTACGAATATTTTTAAGGTTTGTAGGAAGTTGGTTTATAATTGATGGTATCGTATAGTTAAGTTGTCGTTTTCCGTTGTTGTTGTACATCATCGGTATTTCAAGTAGACCTTGCACTCGTCTCCGTAGTTTTCAAGAACTGCTGTCATCCTAAATATGTTTTCCATATTCAAGCACTTCAAATATAAAGGGTGTCCCAAAATTAACGCAAGATTTGAATTTGCCGCCATTTGTGCAGTGAAGTGTTGGCAACCCTGAAAAAAAAAGCAATTTGACAGCTAACAGTATTTTCATCTTGATGGCTTTGTCAATCGCCAAAATTGCCGCATTTGGGGTTCGGAGAACCCACATGTGATTGTCGAAAAACAAATGCATCCACAACGCGTGACTGTATGGTGTGGATTTTGGGCTGGAGGCATAATTGGGCCATATTTTTTTGAAAATGATGCTGGTCAAGCAGTGACTGTTACTGGTGCTCGATATCGCGACATGATTACACAGTTCTTTCTGCCAAAATTGGATGATATTGATGTGTCCAATACGTGGTTTCAACAAGACGGTGCCACATGTCATACAGCCCGTGAAAAAATTCAATTACTGCATGAGACATTTCCAGGTCGTGTACTCTCTCGTTTCGGTGATCAAAATTGGCCTCCTAGATCGTGTGATTTAACACCATTAGACTTCTTTTTATGGGGTTATTTGAAATCACAAGTCTATGTCAACAAGCCCACAACCACCCGTGCATTAAAGGAGGAGATTCAACGCTGCATCAACGAAATTCAGCCACATTTATGCAGAATGGTCATGGAAAATTTCAACAAAAGAGTGCGCATGTGCATGCAAAGCCGTGGAGGCCATTTGTCCGATGTGTTATTCCATACATAACCCTATCCTATGTACTTTACGAGTCAATAAAAATATAACTATCAAAAGACTAAAAACGGCGTTTTCTATTTAACTCAAATCTTGCGTTAATTTTGGGACACCCTTTACATGGTTTTTATTAATCATGTTTGCAATTCTCCTCTGTAGATTAAAAAGTTTATCTGTATGCGTTTTCGAAGCATTTCCCCAAGCTAATACTCCATATCTTAATCGAGATTCAACAAGTGAATAGTAAACCTGTTTTTGAACATCTTTTGTTGAATATCTTTCCAGATGAAATAAAGCAAACATAGCACTCCTCATACTTTGCCTTACGATAGTAATATGCTCGTGCCACAGAAAGTGTTTATCTATTGTAACTCCAAGGTATTTGATTGATTGAACTAATTCAATGGCATCACTTTTTCTTGAAGTCGGATTTTGAAAGAAAATGTTAATTGTCTCTTTGTTTGTTTGGTGCACGAATGTGCATAATTTTCGTGTTAGTTGAGTTGATGACTAATCCAAAATCATGGCACAATCGAGTGAGTTCATCAAACTCCTGTTGCATCGTAGAAATCGCGGTTTCAAGACACATGTGTCTGACAACAAAAGCTATTCGTCTGCATCTGCAAAAACTGTGCTTTTCTTAAAAACCCGTAGGAGTGCATCTGTTAAAAGTATTAAAAGGACCGGACCCAGTTTTGACCCTTGTGGTACACCATGTGTGCAGCTTCTTTCTTTACTCCATGAACTTCCAACCTTAACTCTAAATGTTCTTCCTATGAGATAGCTCTCCATCCATTTCCTTAGAGTTCCCCTAATGCCAATTCTGTAAAGGACATCCAAAAGTTTATTGTGACTCAACGTGTCAAATGCCTTGCTGAAGTTCACGAACATGACCAATGCGTGACGGTTTTAATTGAGACTTATGTTAACAGTATTACAGAATTCACCAAGAAGTCTTTCCGTACTTTTACCCTTTTGGAAACCGTATTGATTAGATTGCAGCAAGCAGTATTTTTCGATAAATTTGGTAGGTCGTCTTACAACAATTTCTTTAAGGCAATTTTCAAAAGCGGGCAAGATTGAAATTGGCCTATAGTTGTGAATCTTACGTTTTTTTCCTCCTTTATAGATGGGACGAATAACTGAAGTCTTCAAAATTTCCGGAACACACCCTTGTGTCAAACTTCTGTTCATAATTTGTTGAATCAATGGTGTTAGTAGGTTTGCATTGAGTTTAATGTCGTATTCCCTTATTCCGTCAGCACCTGGGCTTTTATTAGAATTAAGATTTCGAAGTTTATTATAAATTTCGATTTCATTAGCTTCTCTTCTATTGATTGAGAAAATTGTTGACAAGGCTGTCTTGATGTTTTTACATTGCATACGTGTACAATCTTCGTTGCTTGGTGTTGCGAAAAATTTAGCAAGTTCTTCAATCATGTCAGCAACTTTTGACATTTTACAAAGATTGTGTATAATTGTATCCAGAGACGCTTTATTCTTACCCAATATTTAATTTACTATACTCCAATTTTTTTTCGTATCACATTTTGCGTTCAGTATTTCATTTTTGTATAAGTTAGATTTTTTCATTTGTATTTGTTTGTTAACATAGTTTCTTATTTTTTTGTATTCGGATTTGTAACTTTCATTTCGTAGATTATTCTTCCATCTTCTATACACTGCATCGCTTCTTTTACACAGATTATTTCCGGGTTATCCAACTCTTGATTTGACGTTTTTTTGTTATAGTTTTCAGACGAATCAGCGTATATGTATACTCTTCATTTATAAAAGGAAATTGTTGTATAGTTGATCAACGTCATTTTCGTGTTTATAAAGCGCAGTTCGTTTGTCGCATAAGTCGGTTGACTTTTTCTTGATTACTTTTTGATTGTGCTTTGCAATCTGTTTTTTTTGACGTGACAACGTCTTAAATTAGGTTGCGGCTGGGAGTCACTTATGAAAAAGTGTAACGCCCGGTAACGTTACGATGAGTCACCGAACGAGAGAGAGGCCCGCCGAATGCCTTGCGTCTCTCTCCCACTCAACTATGATCGGTCTGCCGCGCGCGCAGCACTAGAGAATTAGGCGCATTGAATCGGCGCATGCTTGTGTCTCTGTCTTTGTCTTTCTCGAACGTTCTTGGCGTTGGAAAAACAAGAAAGCGTCATAATACAAGTTCACACGTGTGGTTAAAGTATCGTCAGCTGTGTCTGTAGTGAAAATGTGGAGTGCTTAGATTCGTCATTTACAACAACTACAACAATAAAGGTAAATAATTGTACACTGATATTTCATTATCGTAAACTATGATTGATTGATTAATTGTTAGATTGACACAAAAGTTGAGAAACTGAGTTTATAGGTTATGTCATACTATTGATAAATGTTGATAGTGTTAAGTAAATTATTAGTTTAACAAATTTGTGCAATTCTTATTTTCATTCAATTCCTTGTTCCTATTGTGCAATTTAATTATATTCATATCAATAAATATTCTACCGAGAAAAAGACGTTGTCACGTAAAATCTTCGCCCGTAAAACCGACTTTACAGGCAACCATTTTTTTTTTTTTTTTTAATATCGTAAAATGTTGCAAAGTGATCAGATATATCAGTTTCTATAACTGCTGATATTATGCAGTTTTTCTAAAATAAAACAAATATGGGAACAATTAAAGTGCCTGCACTAGGTAACATGTTAGTTCGATTACTTTTTTTGATAAC
This sequence comes from Eupeodes latifasciatus, assembly GCA_920104205.1. Classification (NCBI taxonomy): domain Eukaryota; kingdom Metazoa; phylum Arthropoda; class Insecta; order Diptera; family Syrphidae; genus Eupeodes; species Eupeodes latifasciatus. The sequence continues at coordinate 228,252,089 of OV049924.1, forward strand.
ATTTATTAGGCCCTTTGATGACATAACATCAAGAAATTTACTCGTGATTGTGTTATCAAAATCTTGAGTATCAATATTTATGTCACCAAGTAAAACCAGATCCAATTCGTTGCGAGTATTTTCATCAAATTCAGTAATAAATTAGCGATGGTGATATATAAATTGGATAAATATTTTTACTTCTCCATATATCTACCATTTTTATATGTACGCTGTGTAAAATTTTCGAGAGAGTCTTTCATAGCTGACATTTTTGTATATACATTGCAATTCCACCTAACCCAGAACCGTTTCTATGCATACATTCCATATTAAAACCTTAAATGTGATAAAGGGAGTTTTCTTCTTCAAAAATATTTATTTCAGCCAATACTATTATGTTTCAGTATTGTAAAAAGTTTTGAAATTCTGCAATTTATACATTCCAATTTTTTCAAATTGACTCAATGTTCATACATATACAACAAAAATTAAATTTTTTAAAATCAATAATATTATATAAACCAATAATACCATGCAATACCCTAAAATCAACTTCGTCTTCATCATCACATTCACTCATTATATTAATTACTGTCATTCGCTTTTCTAATTCTCTTGCAATTTTTAATGTTACAAATGTATTTTTTCAATATTACTCACAGTGCATATATTAATAGCCTCTTTACTCTAGCATAGTCGCATTTTAGTCCAGTCATTATAGTAAGTATAGAATTCGAGATACCCAGCTGTAAGTCTGTAAATACTTGTATATTGACACCCTAAAAGTTGTCTCAAAACCTACATATGGTAGGGTGTAAGCAACTATTAAATTTCAAGGTCAAATGTCACAAAGATCGGTTTTTTGCGTTTTTTTTTTGGAAATATGTCATTTCCTATGGGTTTTTTGCTATTTGTATTTATTATCAATATTGTAGAATACAAAATTCTCTACAAATTTTGTTTAAAAAAATTAATAGTTAATTAATAGTTAATAAAAATTGACAAATATTTATAATCATTGATTTATCCATAGTTCATCAACTATATATGGCGCGTTTTTGACCGGAGGCACCGGTTGACCTGAAGTGATGCTGTGACGGCGCGGCGCGCTCTCCGCCCTCTATCTCGAAAACGGTTCACCGTATAAAAACTTTGTTTAAACAAAATTTGTAGAGAATTTTGTATTCTACTGGGTATCTCGAATTCCGAGATTCTTACCTAATTTAAGCTTAAATGACTGGACTATTTACGAGCTAGTATTTAACCTGGAGCTTCCCATACATATTACCAATTACATTCTCTAGCTTTGTTTTTGGTTAGCCAAAGCAAATGCTTATTTGCAGGAGTGAGGTTATTATTTACAAAAACAACTGCTTCATTCTCATTGGGTTTCTCTCTTCGATTAGTTTTAGCACATTTTATAAAATTTTTTTTACATGAGTATCTTGCAAAAGAGACAGTGATAGTTCTCGTTCTGTGAATATCTGTGAATAGCACAATTTATTGTCTCTCCTAATTCTTTAACTATGTTGATCAGGTTTTCGTTTGTCGTTGGTTTTTTAACTTCCCATAGGAAGTTATTGTAATGGGTCCGATTTGACAAATTGAAAATTTTGACATTTCTCGACGTTTCAAGGTCCCTAGAGTCGAAATAAAAGATTTTTAGAAAGATGTCTGTGCGTGCGTGTGTACGTACGTCCGTACGTCCGTACGTTCGCGACGTTTTTTTCGTCGTCCATAGCTCAAGAACCAGAAGAGATATCGACTTCAAATAAATTTTGTTATACAGATAATAAGGCAGAAAGATGCAGAAAGGGCTCTCAAGAAAATTGCGTGGGTGGTTTTTTTACCATAGCAGTTTAAAAAAAAGGTGAACATTTTGGTTAACCCTAAATATCTCATGAACCAATGACGCTAGAGACTTGAATTAAATGTTGTATTATATATTGTAACGTGATACAAAACAATTATATTTTTGGAAAAAAATTCAATTAACGGTTTTTTTTATAAATCAAAAAAACTGAAAAAAAAAATTTGTCACTTCGAAAATTTTACGACTAAAATATGATTTCATCTCCAAAATAATTTTGTGCAACGAAGAATAATGTTTTTGACATCTGATAAAATTTTGAGAAAAATCGAATTGACAGTTTTTTTACAAAAAATAATAACCTAAAAAAAAAATAAAAAAAAGTTGGTAAAAATTGAGTTTTGACTCAAATATCTTTTCAAAACTTTGAGATATTGGCTTTAAACTACTTTTATCTTTCAAAAAACATTGGTTTGAACATTCAGTAAAATTTTGAAAAAAATAGAATTGACAGTTTTTTTACAAAAAATTAAAAACCGAAAAAAAAATTAACAAAAGTTGGTAAAAATTGATTTTCGACTTAAATATCTTTTCAAAAATTTGAGATTATGGCTTCTAACTAATTTTAACTTATAAGAAATATTGTTTTCAACAGTAGGAAAAATTTTGAGAAAAATCGAATTGACAGTTTTTTTTACAAAAAATAATAACCTAAAAAAAAATAAAAAAAAAAGTAGGTAAAAATTGAGTTTTGACTCAAATATCTTTTCAAGACTTTGAGATATTGGCTTTAAACTACTTTTATCTTTCAAAAAATATTGTTTTCAACATTCTGTAATATTTTGAAAAAAATAGAATTGACAGTTTTTTTACAAAAAATTAAAAACCGAAAAAAAAATTTAACAAAAGTTGGTAAAAATTGATTTTCGACTTAAATATCTTTTCAAAAATTTGAGATTATGGCTTCTAACTAATTTTAACTTATAAGAAATATTGTTTTCAACATTAGGACCAATTTTGAGAAAAATCGAATTGACAGTTTTTTTACAAAAAATAAAAACCTAAACAAAAAAATTAATAAAAGTTTGTAAAAATTGATTTTCGGCTCAAATAGCTTTTCAAAAATTAAAAATATTGGCTTCAAACTTATTTTATTTCACAGAAAATATTGTTTTTGATATTCAGTAATTTTTTTATAAAATTCCAACAGTCTGTTGTTTTTTCATAAAAAAATAAAATCTACAAAAAATAGTACAATTTAGTAATTTAGCAAATTTGGTAAAAATTGATACATATAGACAAACTTTTAAGCAAGACAAATCGACAGACGGGATGGGAAGTTATCAGTGTGGGTCGCATCCCAGCCTCTTTTTTATTTTTGATTTCAACTTTGGCTTTAAGAAGTTGTTGTTCGAGTATATTTATTTTTGTTTCCATAACATGAATAATTTCATCTTTTTTTAAAGTGTTTTCTTTTAATTCTTTAAGTTAATCGGATAGTTTTTTAATTATCTCATTATTTTTTGTTATATTAAAATTAATTTCTTTATATTTGTTGGAAGCAAAATCATAGCTTGTTTTAATTTTGGACATTTCCCTCCTCATCGCCCTCATCTCTTGTAAGATTTGAGCATTGCAACTCCTTCCTACGTCTTGCTTATTGTTTACTTCTGGAGTGGAAGTACTTCGAGTTCGTTTTGGTGCTGGTTGTGAGGGTGTTTTTACTGGAAAATCGTATTTTTTAACTTCCCATAGGAAGTTATTGTAATGGGTCTGATTTGTCAAATTAAATAAAAGATTTTTAGAAAGATGTCTGTGCGTGCGTGTTTACGTATGTACGTTCGTACGGTCGCGACGTTTTTTCGTCGTCTATAGCTCAAGAACCAGAAGAGATATCGACTTCAAATAAATTTTGCTATACAGATAATAAGGCAGAAAGATGCAGAACCATAGCAGTATAAAAAAAGGTGAACATTTTGGTTAACCCTAAATATCTCACGAACCAATGACGCTAGAGACTTGAATTAAATTTTATATTATATATTGTAACGTGATACCCAACAAATATATTGTTGGAAAAAAATCCAATTAACGTTTTTTTTATAAATCAAAAAAAACTTAAAAAAATAATTTGTCACCTCGAAAATTTTACGAGTAAAATATGATTTCATCTCCAAACAATTTTGTGCCACGAAGAATAACGTTTTTGACATCTGGTAAAATTTTGAGAAAAATCAAATAGACAGTTTTTTTACAAAAAATAAAAACTTAAACAAAAAGTAATAAAAGTTGGTAAAAATTGATTTTCGACTCAAATATCTTTTCAAAACTTTGAGATTATGGCTTCAAACTGCTTTTATCTTATATGAAATATTGTTTGCAACATGCGTACAAATTTTGAGAAAAATCGAATTGACAGTTTTTTTACAAAAAATTAAAAACCTAAAAAAAAATTTAACAGAAGTTGGTAAAAATTGATTTTCGACTCAAATCTCTCTTCAAAACTTTGAGATATTGGCTCCAAATTAATTTTATCTTATAAAAAATATTGTTGTCAACATTCAGTAACATTTTGAGAAAAATCGAATTGACAGTTTTTTTTTCTTCTAAAAAATAAATACCTAAAAAAACATTACATAAAGTTGGTAAAAATTTACTTTCTACTTAAATATCTTTTTAAAACTTTGAGATATGGTCCTTAAATAAATTTTTATTTTATAAAACATATTTTTTTCAACATTCAGTAAAATTTTGAGGAAAATCGCTTTGACAGTTTTGTTTATAAAAAATAAAAACCTAAAAAAACATTACTTAAAGTCTCAAATATATTTGAGATTATGGCTTCCAACTAATTATATCTTATAAAAAATATTGTTTTCAACATTTGGAAAATTTTTGAAAAAATCGAATTGACAGTTTTCTTACAAAAAATAAAAACCTAAAAAAAAATTAACAAAAGTTGGTAAAAATTGATTTTCGACTCAAATATCTCTTCAAAACTTTGAGATATTGGCTCCAAATTAATTTTATCTTATAAAAAATATTGTTGTCAACATTCAGTAACATTTTGAGAAAAATCGAATTGACAGTTTTTTTTCTTCTAAAAAATAAATACCTAAAAAAACATTACATAAAGTTGGTAAAAATTTACTTTCTACTCAAATATCTTTTTAAAACTTTGAGATATGGTCCTTAAATAAATTTTTATTTTATAAAACATATTTTTTTCAACATTCAGTAAAATTTTGAGGAAAATCGCTTTGACAGTTTTTCTTATAAAAAATAAAAACCTAAAAAAACATTACTTAAAGTTGGTAAACATTGATTTTCGACTCAAATATTGGCTTCAAATATATTTTATTTCACTGAAAATATTGTTTTCGATATTCATTAATTTTTTTATAAACATCCAACATTTTTATAAAAAAAAATAAAATCTACAAAAAATAGTACGCAAATTTGGTAAAAATTGATGTTCGGTTCTCGATATCTCTCAAATTAATTTCATTCATCCAATTCGAATTTGTTTATAATGGGTGATTTTTTTGAGGTTAGGATTTTCATGCATTAGTATTTGACAGATCACGCGGGATTTCAGACATGGTGTCAAAGAGAAAGATGCTCAGTATGCTTTGACATTTCATCATGAATAGACTTACTAACGAGCAACGCTTGCAAATCATTGAATTTTATTACCAAAATCAGTGTTCGGTTCGAAATGTGTTTCCGCTTTTTTATCGACAAATTTTGTTCAGCGATGAGGCTCATTTCTGGTTGAATGGCTACGTGAATAAGCAAAATTGCCGCATTTGGAGTGAAGAGCAACCAGAAGCCGTTCAAGAACTGCCCATGCATCCCGAAAAATGCACTGTTTGGTGTGGTTTGTACGCTGGTGGAATCATTGGACCGTATTTTTTCAAAGATGCTGTTGGACGCAACGTTACGGTGAATGGCGATCGCTATCGTTCAATGCTAACAAACTTTTTGTTGCCAAAAATGGAAGAACTGAACTTGGTTGACATGTGGTTTCAACAAGATGGCGCTACATGCCACACAGCTCGCGATTCTATGGCCATTTTGAGGGAAAACTTCGGAGAAGAATTCATCTCAAGGAATGGACCGGTAAGTTGGCCACCAAGATCATGCGATTTGACGCCTTTAGACTATTTTTTGTGGGGCTACGTCAAGTCTAAAGTCTACACAAATAAGCCAGCAACTATTCCAGCTTTGGAAGACAACATTTCCGAAGAAATTCGGGCTATTCCGGCCGAAATGCTCGAAAAGGTTACCCAAAATTGGACTTTCCGAATGGACCACCTAAGACGCAGCCGCGGTCAACATTTAAATGAAATTATCTTCAAAAAGTAAATGTCATGGACCAATCTAACGTTTCAAATAAAGAATCGATGAGATTTTGCAAATTTTATGCGTTTTTTTTTTTAAAAAAAGTTCTCAAGCTCTTTAAAAATCACCCGATATAAGAAATAAAAAAATTTAAGAAATGCTACTAAAATTGGTACAAATTTGTTTCGACTAAAAATCTGTTTAACAAAACTAGATTTTGAAATTAAACAATTTCCTTATAGGAAAAATATTGTTGGTAATTTTGAAATTTTTAAGAATAATTCAACTGACAACTTTCTTAACCCAACACGAAAACCTACAAACTTTTAAGCAAGACAAATCGACAGACGGGATGGGAAGTTATCAGTGTGGGTCGCATCCCAGCCTCTTTTAATATTTTGTATGTATACAAGTTGGCTATTTTTTTTCTACACGCAGAGCATCTCCACTCTTTTTTTGTAATAGACAATATTGTTCTATATGATCGTTCAGATATAGTACCGCATTGAAAGTGCAACTTACCATTACATCCAAAACAGGTAACAAAGTCTCCATGTGGGGGGCGATCCTAAGAACCCTCACTACATAAGTCCATTATAACAAAGGGATAAGTATTACACAATGTATATGGGTAGAAAAAGAGAGGAATTTGATTAAAACAAACATAAATTTAGTCTGGCAAGTTTTAATTACATATTTTTCCTTAACTTATGTAAAATAAGTACAATTTTTTACTTGTGACATATAGGAACTATATGACAAGTTTTGCATTCGTAAAAAATTTCGAACTCGAGATTTTAATCAAACATGATATTACGATGGTAGAGAAGACGAAAAAAGCGATTCCGTCCGGTCTGTCCTACCTGTCTGTCCACGCTCCTACAGCCTAAACCATTGGGTTGATTGAGTTCAAACTTGGAAGTTAAGGTTTTGAGCAGATTCGCGTTAGACGTTTTTTCATTTTTTTTTTTAAGATCAAAACTAACGGTGGCCCCCATACAATTTTTTTGGTCAAAAAACGAAAATTCGAATTTTCTCAAAAACAAACCGATAGATTTTTTTTTTAATTTTCTCTAAAATTTTATTTTTTAACTTGGCTTCTTTTAGTCAGAAAAAAAATATATTTTTGTATTGCTCCGGAAAGGTACCGCTCATAGAACCGTTTTTTTGTTTTTTTAATTTTCTCAGCAACTTATGAACCGATTTCAATAATTTTTTTTTGAAGGAGCTCTTATATTGCCTTAACAATATTTAATTACCAAAAGTGCAATTTTTTTTGTTTGGATTTTTAAAAAAATATTGATTTTTTTTTTTTCAAAATTCTATATCTCAAAAACGGTTCAACATTTTTTTACGAAATTCAAATGTAGAGCGTATATTTACAATCACTTAACAACTGCATACCAAAAATATTTTTAGAACAAAATTGAAAAATTTTGTACATACAAAATTAATTTAAAACAAAAAACCGCTCTAACGATTTTCGAAAAAAAAATCAAAATCAAGGGTTTTTTGATTCATAAAATTTTTGAAGACAAACTTATTTTTTAGGTAAAATTTTGAATCTTAAAACAGTTTTTTTTAAATTATTTTACTTGTATTAAATGTAACCCCCTCCTATCTCACCAGATCAAATCCTGTGCATGACCCCGAAAGAGCGCATTATTTTGACAAAATTTTAATTACATTCCTATCTTTTATCCAAATTAATGCATTTGGGAAATATGTATATGTATTTTTATAACTATAAGTATTGTAAATACCTATGATGGCGTGTAGCGCCACTGCATCGGATTAACGAAAATGATGTATTCGATGAACAATCTATTTTAAAGTGTCTATCAAGATGTTTTATCTTGGTACCTTTGTATATATATGATTTAAAAATATTATTCTTTAAGAATAAGGTTGTTTCACACATATTTGACTTGCCTTCGCCTACATATATAAAAGAATAAATACTTAGTACAAGTTAAAGAAACGGGCCAGAAAGAGTATATGTATTTTCTATTAGAATCACTATTTCAACGTATACACATTATACCTATATATGTAGGTACTACGTACAACCTCTACAACTGTAAACAACACATTAATAGCAATTTCTTGTACCTGTTCGTATGCTTTTTTTTTAAACTTTAACGAAAAAAATAAACTGAACGTAATAACTCCATGTTTGCGCTGAAAACTTGTAGGAAACAAGGAATGTGATTGGATTGTAGTAAGTACCTTCCTACCAATAAAATTCCTTCATTATCATCATAAACATGTCTTTATCTATGTATCTGCATAAAGCTGAGCTTACCGACAAAAAATGGTGTGTATTCGATAAGTTCATTCAAATACACAAACCATTTCCCTTTACATAATATTTTCCGAGTATTTCATATTTTAATTATAATAAAAAGTTAAGTTTTTTCAACAAATTATGAATTAATATTCAATAAAATACAATTCGCATAGTCTACGGAAAATTCTTCTTGTTTTGACACCTTATTTGTTAAAATTAGTTCCGTATGAGAGCCGAAAAAGGGAGACATGCTAACGAAATAATATATATGATGATGATTCGTCCAGACTAAATTTCTATTCTCGACAAAAAAATTTCCCTCCGACATAAGCGCACTACTTGCTTTTGCACCCGAAAAAAATGTACCCCATATCAATACTGTCTTAATTTTTTGATTAGTATTAAATTTTCTCTAATTTTTTTTTTCTTAACTTGGTTAAAACATGTATTTTTGTATTGCTCCGGAAGGGTACCTTTCATAGAACCGTAATTTTGTTGTTATAATTCTCAGGAACTAATGAACCGATATTTTTAAGAAAAAATGGAAAATGTGTATTTATAAAAAAATTAATTTAAATAAAACCGGTCTAACGATTTTCAAACAAAAAAAGTGAAAAATTGAGGTTTTTTTGACAAATCAAATGGCATTTATATCTTTGAAGACAAACTTATTTTACAGATATATTTTTAAATCTTATAATAGTACTTTTTTAAACAGACTCTTTGCATACAGGAGCAAGTTCGTGCGACGCAGTCGTGCATTTTATTGTTTAAAAGTCACTGCTTCAATGTTTTCTTTGTAGTTTACTTGAATATTGATTTTTAGATTTTTATTTGATCATATTTCAAAAGTTTAACAATATTAGTTGTGTAACCCACGAAGCTTTTGCTTATCTGTAGCTGGTTGAAGTTACAAAGTATTTGAATTGATTGGATTTTAATATTAAACAGTTTTGTATTAATTAAAGAAAAAAAAATTATATAAATTCATTAGAGGTTTAATTTAAGAAAAAAGATACATTACAAATTTTTAATCCACTTTTATCAGTGCATGGTGTTTAAAATTTAATTTAAATAGAAAAATTTTTTTTTACGTTTTTTAAAGTCACGAATATTTTTAAGATTTGTAGGAAGTTGGTTCATAATTGATGATATCGTATAGTTAAGTTGTCGTTTTCCGTAGTTGTTGTATATCATCGGTATTTCAAGTAGGCCTTGCACTCGTCTTCTAGTGTTTACACTATGTGAAATAGGTCGCTGGAATCTTAAATCGTCGTAGTATTCAAGAACTGCTGTCATCCTAAATATATTTTCCACATGCAAGCACTTCAAATGTAGATGGTTTTTATTAATCATGTTTACAATTCTCCTCTGAAGATTAACAAGCGTTTTTGAGGTATTTCCCCAAGCTAATACTCCATATCTTAATTGAGATTCAACAAGTGAATAGTAAACCTGTTTTTGAACATCTTTTGTTGAATATCTTTCCAGATGAAATAAAGCAAACATAGCACTCCTCATACTTTGCCTTACGATAGTAATATGCTCGTGCCACAGAAAGTGTTTATCTATTGCCACTCCAAGGTATTTGATTGATTGAACTAATTCAATGGCATCACTTTTTCTTGAAGTCGGATATTCAGGATTTTGAAAGAAAATGTTAATTGTCTCTTTGTTTGTTTGGTGCACGAATGTGCATAATTTTCGTGTTAGTTGCGTTGATGACTAATCCAAAATCGCGGCACCATCGAATGACTTCATCAAACTCCTGTTGCATAGTAGAAATCGCGGTTTCAAGAAACATGTGTCTGACAACAAAAGCTATTCGTCTGCATCTGCAAAAACTGTGCTTTTCTTAAAAACCCGTAGGAGTGCATCTGTTAAAAGTATAAAAAGGACCGGACCCAGTTTTGACCCTTGTGGTACACCATGTGTGCAGCTTCTTTCTTTACTCCATGAACTTCCAACCTTAACTCTAAATGTTCTTCCTATGAGATAGCTCTCCATCCATTTCCATAGAGTTCCCCTAATGCCAATTCTGTAAAGAACATCCAAAAGTTTATTGTGACTCAACGTGTCAAATGCCTTGCTGAAGTCCACGAACATGACCAATACGTGATGGTTTTTATTGAGACTCATGAGAATAGTATTACAGAATTCGCCAAGAAGTCTTCCCGTATTTTTACCTTTTTGAAAAACGTATTGATTGGATTGCAGCAAGCAGTGTTTTTCAATAAACTTGTTTAGTCGTCTTACAACAAATTCTTCAAGACATTTCAAGATTTAGATTTAGATTTAGATTTAGATTTAGATTTAGATTTAGATTTAGATTTAGATTTAGATTTAGATTTAGATTTAGATTTAGATTAAGATTTAGATTTAGATTTAGATTTATAGGTAGATTTAGATTTAGATTTAGATTTAGATTTAGATTTAGATTTAGATTTAGATTTAGATTTAGATTTAGATTTAGATTTAGATTTAGATTTAGATTTAGATTTAGATTTAGATTTAGATTTAGATTTAGATTTAGATTTAGATTTAGATTTAGATTTAGATTTAGATTTAGATTTAGATTTAGATTTAGATTTAGATTTAGATTTAGATTTAGATTTAGATTTAGATTTAGATTTAGATTTAGATTTAGATTTAGATTTAGATTTAGATTTAGATTTAGATTTAGATTTAGATTTAGATTTAGATTTAGATTTAGATTTAGATTTAGATTTAGATTTAGATTTAGATTTAGATTTAGATTTAGATTTAGATTTAGATTTAGATTTAGATTTAGATTTAGATTTAGATTTAGATTTAGATTTAGATTTAGATTTAGATTTAGATTTAGATTTAGATTTAGATTTAGATTTAGATTTAGATTTAGATTTAGATTTAGATTTAGATTTAGATTTAGATTTAGATTTAGATTTAGATTTAGATTTAGATTTAGATTTAGATTTAGATTTAGATTTAGATTTAGATTTAGATTTAGATTTAGATTTAGATTTAGATTTAGATTTAGATTTAGATTTAGATTTAGATTTAGATTTAGATTTAGATTTAGATTTAGATTTAGATTTAGATTTAGATTTAGATTTAGATTTAGATTTAGATTTAGATTTAGATTTAGATTTAGATTTAGATTTAGATTTAGATTTAGATTTAGATTTAGATTTAGATTTAGATTTAGATTTAGATTTAGATTTAGATTTAGATTTAGATTTAGATTTAGATTTAGATTTAGATTTAGATTTAGATTTAGATTTAGATTTAGATTTAGATTTAGATTTAGATTTAGATTTAGATTTAGATTTAGATTTAGATTTAGATTTAGATTTAGATTTAGATTTAGATTTAGATTTAGATTTAGATTTAGATTTAGATTTAGATTTAGATTTAGATTTAGATTTAGATTTAGATTTAGATTTAGATTTCCTGATCTGCTTGTCATTATCATGTGTGATATTTTTTTATAACTAGCGAACACTAAAAGGGTTTTATATACCTTTAATATGCCAAAGACACAGTGTGAGCATTAGTAAAAGAGGGAAGGGTTGGATAGGAGGTGTCGGTGTGCATTGATTTTGAATTCCTGAACATTGCAATGGTAGGGAAAGATAGAGCGTGGCAAGGCGTTCCACATTCGCGTAGTACGGCTAAAAAATGAATCTCTGTACTTCATAGTACGGCCGAAGTTGGGCTCAAGGGTAAACTGATGGGCATTCCTAGAAGCACGGGTATTACGGTTAAATTGTTTAAGGGGAGGGGAGGATGTGTGATATTTCGTCAATAGAGCGTGTGACTTCTTTTAGATTGTCCTTCAATACAATTTTTATCTTTAAATTGCTCATTTCTGAGTTATAACATTTTAAGGGCCGATGTGTTATCTCGTGGTGGCGATGTCAATTGTCCGCCAAGAGCATGTTATTTGACACCGTTCGATTTCTTTCTTTGGGGTTATTCGAAAAAAAAGTTGTACGTCGGTAAACCAGCAAACAATTCAAGAGCTTAAAGATGAGATGGGATGAGATAAATAATTTGTGTTTTATTTTAAATCAACATCGGCCCTTAAAATTTAACCACCCTTTACTTCTCCAAATTATTACTTGTCTCTTCACTATTTGTTAGAATGTCATTTAATTTCATAAACTGGTCATTAAAATGTTTGTTTATTTTTATTTGCGAATTAATAGTTGTGATAATGTTATGGCCATTTTCTTCTATATTTTTTAACTTGTTTTCTATTTAAATACGATCAATCATCGTTATTCATAGTTCCGATTGAATGTTTTCGCCTATAAAAATTAATCTTCTTTTCGATTTCTGATGGGGAATAAGAGTGTTTGTTTCATTTGAACTTCTAGTTGTTATTTTTCCAGAATTCTTGAAATTTTAAGAATATTTTGTAAAAATACAGTTTTGTATATTTGGGTCACAATCATTTCTGATTTCCTATATCGATTCTTCTTTTTTGAAAAGTAAAGGTTTTTTCTTTAGAATTTTTGTCGTATATTTTAACTATTATTTTTCTCTTAAATAAGTTTGTCAGCCAACCTGATGCTTAAAATCAATAATACCTCTTTTCATAAAGTGGGAACTTATTGTCACGTCTAAACTTATCCTTATTAAAAATACTTTCGTCTCTTTCTAATGAAAGAGTACTAACGTTTAAGCACAGATAATAATTTTATACAGATGTCTCACCCTTATGGCGAGAAATGATATATGAAACTGAAATCAACCAAAAAAAAAGAGCTTTTTCAAAAAGCTTTAACTCGTCTTCTTTCCTATGAATGAAAACTAAGGCAAAGAAAAAACTGAAATCATTTTTGTATGTTCTTTTCCTCTCATAATCCTAATGCACAGCCACACATAATACACCACGATCATTCTTCACAAATGAAAACAAAACTAGTTAACTTCCCATAGGAAGTTATTGTAATGGGTCCGATTTGTCGAATTGAAAATTTTGACATTTCTCGACGTTTCAAGGTCCCTAGAGTCGAAATAAAAGATTTTTAGAAAGATGTCTGTGCGTGCGTGTGTACGTACGTCCGTACGTCCGTACTTTCGCGACGTTTTTTTCGTCGTCCATAGCTCAAGAACCAGAAGAGATATCGACTTCAAATAAATTTTTTTATATAGATAATAAGGCAGAAAGATGCAGAAAGGGCTCTCAAAAAAATTGCGTGGGTGGTTTTTTTACCATAGCAGTTTAAAAAAAAGCTGAAAATTTTAGTTAAACCTAAATATCTCATGAACCAATGACGCTAGAGACTTGAATTAAATTTTATATTATATATTGTAACGTTATACAAAACAAGTATATTTTTGGAAAAAAATCCAATTAACGGTTTTTTTTATAAATCAAAAAAATTAAAAAAAAAAATTTGTCACCTCGAAAATTTTACGACTAAAATATCATTTCATCTCCAAAACAATTTTGTGCAACGAAGAATAATGTTTTTGACATCTGATAAAATTTTTAGAAAAATCTAATTGACTGTTTTTTTACAAAAAATAAAAACCAACAAAAAAAATTAATAAAAGTTGGTAAAAATTTATTTTCGACTCAAATATCTTTTGAAAACTTTGAGACATTGGCTTCAAACAACTTTTATCTTTCAAAAAATATTGTTGTTAATATTCAGTAAAATTTTGAAAAAAATCGAAGTGACAGTTTTTTTACAAAAAATTAAAAACCGAAAATAAAAAATTTAACAAAAGTTGGTAAAAATTGATTTTCGACTGAAATATCTTTTCAAAAATTTGAGATAATGGCTTCTAACTAATTTTAACTTATAAGAAATATTGTTTGCAACATTCGAAAAAATGTTGAGGAAAATCTAATTGACAGTTTTTTTTACAAAAAATAAAAACCTAAAAAAAAAACAATACTAAAATTTGGTAGAAATTTACTTTCGACTCAAATAGCTTTTTAAAAATTACAAATATTGGCTTCAAACTTATTTTATTTTACAGAAAATATTGTTTTCGATATTCAGTAATTTTTTTATAAAAATTCAACAGTCCGTTTTTTCATAAAAAAATAAAATCTACAAAAAATAGTACGCAAATTTGATAAAAATTGATACATATAGAAAAACTTAAGCAAGACAAATCGACAGACGGGATGGGAAGTTATCAGTGTGGGTCGCATCCCAGCCTCTTTTTTTATTTTGGTTTTTTGTGGTGTGGTGTGGTTGGTGGTGATGCGTTGAAAACAAGTGCAGGAGAGTTGATCGCTTGTCGACGACGAGTAAAAAAAAAAAATATTTGCAGTTGTCTTTGGAAATAGAAACAAAGCAAGGACAAGGTTGTCTTTATAGCTCGAGTTCGTATAATCGGATATGTAAATGCTAGCTGCGTGCATTCATGTGGATTTTTTTTATAAATTCATCTTTTTCTTCAATTTTCTAAAATCTCCACGAATACATTTTTCAGTTTTATATCTTTTTAAACGTAATGAAGTGTTGTTGACTGGTCAACTGGTGTCAATTGGATGATGAGGTACCCATGTACAATGCACATGTATGTACCTCATTGTACATAATGAGTCAACAATTAAAATAACATTTTTTTTCTAGTTTGCAAAGAACTGATCTTATTTTTTTATTATTTAAAAGATAACTTCCTCAAAAATGGACAAGTATGTACATTTTGTTCAGCAAAAAATAAAATATGTATGTAGGTAGGTACTGTTTTCTGTGCAAATAAGGGTCTTCCTGTAGATTTGTATTGCCCCTGATTTGTTTGTTTCCTTGACATAACTGTATAAAAAAACGTGTTTCCTTTTGATTTATTAACTTCCCATAGCAAGTTATTGTAATCAGTCCGATTTGTCGAATTGAAAATTTTGACATTTCTCGACGTTTTAAGGTCTCTAGAGTCGAAATAAAAGATTTTTGGGAAGATGTCTGTGCGTGCGTGTGTACGTACGTTCGCGACGTTTTTTTCGTCGTCCATACATAGATCAAGAACCAGAAGAGATATCGCCTTCAAATAATTTGTGTTATACAGATAATAATGTAGAAAGATGCAGAAAGGACTCTCAAAAAAATTGAGTGTGTGGTTTTTTTACCATATCAAAATTCAAAATTTGGTAAAAAAAAAAGTTAAAAATATGGTTTAAAGTGTAATTTTTCAAAACCTTAAGATTATTTACTATTTTTTTTATTTTATTCATTGCTCTTATTTGTTTGTGATCAAAAACTGAAAACTAGATGATTTTATGTCTACTTGTTCTCGAGAAAATTGAAGATTACTAAAAATCGAATATGGATTACGATATACCTAGGCTTAATTAATTTTTCAATTTTCTCAAAAACTAAAAGACATAAAATCATCTAGTATTCAGTTTTTGATTAATAATTAATAAGAGCAACAAGTTATTAAAAAAAACACATATTTATAAACAAATGGTTTTGAAATATTGAAGTTGAAATTTTTTTTCAACTTTTTTTTACCTAAATTTTGAGTTTAAAATTACGTTTTTCAAAAACTGTGCATAGATTTGACTTGATTTAAAAAGTGGCTAATAGAATAGAATGTTGGCCTTAAAACAACGTATAAAACTAAACTGTAAGTATTACCGTTATTTTTTAACTATTTTTTTTCCATTTTAAGTAATAATTTTCTTAAATTGCCCCTCCCGCCTAAACGGGGGGAGATAGACCCTCCTCGCATAGTAAAAAATGCTAATTTTTAACTGTTCTATACAAATCCGTCATTAAACTTTGTCGCCTAAGTTATCGTACTCTCCCCAAAATTTTTTTACTTAATTAATTTTTTATTTAAAACAATTAAAAAAATCGCGTATGACACATACATAATAAACAATCATAAAAATGTCTGGCAATAATAAATTCATATTAAGGAGACCTATTTAAAGGTGGAAAATTGAAAATTAAGCTTTAAAAAAATCTTTTAAAATTCAAAATTATCACCTGTACAGGTAGGTTGCGCACTAACAAACAACCGCTACCGCCAGCCAGACTGCCCAGACTCTAACCGAAAAAGCAAGTAAGACAACATATCAAAAAATTGACTGACCTAAAATTCTCGCTCGAAAACGTTAAAAAAGTTAAAAAAAAAAATTTCAACTTCAATATTTCAAAACCATTTGTTTATAAATATGTTTTTTTAATAATTTGTTGCCCTTAATTATTATTAATCAAAAACTGGAAACTAGATGGTTTTATGTCTTTTAGTTTTTGAGAAAATTGAAAATAACCACAACTAATATTTTAATTAAATTATTATTTTTTTTTGCTTGAGTGGTCTTATTTTGATAGTAATAATGGTAGGTGCGAGTTTGGGCGTATGCAACAGTGAAGTGTGTATGGGGGGCATGCTGCCCCTCTGCAACCCCCCTGCTTGGACTCACTATAGGATTTGGGTTGGGTGTAAGGTGGGGTGGGTTCAAGGTGGGGTTGGTGCAAGGGTGCATGCAAAGTCTCTTTTGCATTTAAATAAGCTGGATTTAAGAAAAATGAATTTAGCCTTATTCGATTTTTAGTAATTTTTAATTTTCTCGATAACTAGTAGACATAAAATCATCTAGTTTTCAGTTTTTGATCACAAACAAATAAGAGCAATGAATAAAATAAAAAAAAATAGTAAATAATCTTAAGGTTTTGAAAAATTACACTTTAAACCATATTTTTAACTTTTTTTTTACCAAATTTTGAGTTTAAAACAATTTTTTTCAAAAACTATGCATAGTTTTGACTTGATTGAAAAACAATCTAATAGACAAAAGTGTTGGCTTTAAAAAAAGGTATAATACTTAATTGTAAGTATTACCGTTATTTTTTAACTATTTTTTTCCCATTATAAGTAATAATTTTTTTAAATTGCCCCTCCCCCCTAAACGCAACCACTACCGCAAGCCAAACTGCCCAGACTCTAACCAAAAAAGCAAGTAAGACAACATATTAAAAAATTGACTGACCTAAAATTCTCGCTCGAAAACGTTGCGAGCTCCTATACTACTTGAATTACATAAGTTTTAAATTATATATTGTAACGTGGTACCAAACTAGTATATTTTTGGAAAAAATCCAATTAACGGTTTTTTTATAAATCAAAAAAAAAACTGTAAAAAAAAAATATTTGTCACCTCGAAAATTTTACGAATGAAAAATGGTTTTATCTCAAAAACAATTTTGTGCAACGAAGAATAACGGGGGAGAGTACGATAACTAGGCGACAAAGTTTAATGACGGATTTGTATAGAACAGTTTAAAACAAGCATTTTTTAACTATGGGAGGGGGGTCTATCCCCCCCGTAGGGGCAATTTAAAAAAATATGTATGTTAAATGAAAAAAAAAATAATTAAAAAATAATGGTAATACTTACAACTATGTTTTATACATTTTTTTGATTTGTTAGTAATGTTAGTAACGTGTTTTAAGGTTTTTATTTTTTATAAAAAAACTGTTAATTCGATTTTTTTTAAATTTTACTGTATGTTGACAACAATATTTTTTGAAAGATAAAATTAGTTTAAATCCAATATCTTAACGTTTTGAAAATATATTTGAGTCGAAAATCAATTTTTATCAACTTTTATTAATTTTTTTTTAGGTTTTTTTTTTATATTTTGTAAAAAAAATGTCAATTCCATTTTTCTCAAAATTTTTCTGAATATTGAAAACAATATATTTTATAAGATAAAATTAGTTTAAAGCCATAATCTCAAATTTTTGAAAAGATATTTACTTCGAAAAACAATTTTTACCAACTTTTGTTTAATTTTTTTTAGGTTTTTAATTTTTTGTACAAAAACTGTAAATTCGATTTTTTTTCAAAATTTGACTGAATGTTGACAACAATAAGTTTTAAAAGATAAAAGTAGTTTAAGGCCAATATCTGAAAGTTTTGAAAAGATATTGGGGAGAGTACGATAACTTTGGCGACAAAGTTTAATGACGGATTTAATTAAATTACTTTTTCCTTGCTTAAGTATTAAAGTAGTCTTATTTTGATAGTAATAATCGAATATGGATTAAGATACACCTAGGGTAAATTAATTTTTCTTAAATCCAGCTTATTTAAATGCAAAAGAAACTTTACATGCACCCCATCTTGCACCCACCGAACCTTGCCCCCTCCCCACCTTGCACGCACTCGAACTTGCACCCAACCCAAATCCTAAAGTGTTCCCAAGCAGGGGGGTTGCAGGGGGGCAGCATGCCCCCCCTTTACAGATCCTACTGTTGCATACACCCAAACTCGCACACACCTTACTGTTGCATACACCCAAACTCGCACCTACCATTGTTACTATCAAAATAAGACCACTCAAGCAAAAAAAAAGAATTAAATTAAAATAGTAGTTGTGGTTATTTTCAATTTTCTCAAAAACTAAAAGACATAAAATCATCTAGTTTTCAGTTTTTGATCAAAAACAAATAAGAGCAATAAATTCTGAAATAAAAACAATGGTAGATAATCTTGAAGTATTGAAAAATTACACTTTAAACCCTTTTTTTAACTTTTTTTACTCAAATTTTTTAAAATTAAATTTTTCAAAAACTACGCATAGTTTTGACTTGAATTAAAAAATGGCTTATAAAAAAAATGTTGGCTTTAAAAAAATGTATAAAACTTAATTGTAAGTATCACCGTTATTTTTTAATTATTTTTTTCCATTTTAAATAACAATTTTTTTTAAATAAACGGGGGGAGATAGACCCCCCCTCCCATAGTAAAAAATGCTTTTATTAAGCCCCTCTACCAAAAACCGTTATTATATCTTGGCGCCAAAGTTATTGTACTGGTGCCAAGATATTTGAGTCGAAAATCAATTTTTACCAATTTAAGTAGCATTTCTTAAAAGTTTTTATTTCTTATATAAACAAATACAAATTGGTTGAATTAAATTAATTTGAAGTCAATATCTTCTATCGTTCACGAGATATCGAGAACCGACCATAACTTTTTACCCATGTTGCGTACTTGTAGATTTTTTTTATGAAAAAACGGACTGTTGGGTTCTTATAAAAAAATTATTGAATATCGAAAACAATATTTTCTGTGAGATAAAATTAGTTTGAAGCCAATATTTTTAATTTTTGTAAACATATTTGAGTCGAAAGTAAATTTTTACTAAGTTTTAGTAGATAATGTTTTTACATTTTGTAAGGAAACTGTTAACTTGATTTTTCTCAAAATTCTTGAGCTATGGACGACGTACGTACACAGGCACGCACAGACATCTTTCTAAAAATCTTTTATTTCGACTCTAGGGACCTTGAAACGTCTAGAAATGTCAAAATTTTCAATTCGACAAATCGGACCCATTACAATAACTTCCTATGGGCAGTTAAAAATAGAAAACACAGAAACCAAGGCATGTGCACATTCACTTGTCCCTACTTGCCCACACAATTTTCATATATCAATACACAAGCAACTTCTTCTATTCTCCTTACCGGACACCTAACAATCTAACATTCACAAAAAAATAAACAAAAAGTATCACCCCTTTGTTCTTTTACGCACCAAAACGCGCATAAAAAAACAAGATACAGACATAACCTACATCAACTCCCATATACTTCCTTGTAAAAAATAGGGTTGTTTACATTTGTTTCCAATGGACCGAACTTTGTTTTCGTATTCATTGGCAAACAAAATGACAAAAGAGAAGAGAAAAGTTTCTAAAAAGAAAAAAAAAAAATATGCAAGGCAAAAAGAGCTTTCTCAGCTTTATTTTTAAAAGCTCTTGTCTGTTAAGGCTTGTCTGTTAAGGGAAAAAAATGTTTCATTTTTCCCTGCAGGGATGAGACATCTGTATAAAATTATTATCTGTGGTTTAAGTATCGGGTGATTTTTTTGAGGTTAGGATTTTCATGCATTAGTATTTGACAGATCACGCGGGATTTCAGACATGGTGTCAAAGAGAAAGATGCTCAGTATGCTTTGACATTTCATCATGAATAGACTTACTAACGAGCAACGCTTGCAAATCATTGAATTTTATTACCAAAATCAGTGTTCGGTTCGAAATGTGTTTCGCGCTTTACGCAAATTGTATGCGTTTTTTTTTTAAAAAAAGTTCTCAAGCTCTTAAAAAATCACCCATTATGTATTTATTGTCCTCCATTGAAAAGAGGACATTGTTTAATATAATGGGTGATTTTTTAAGAGCTTGAGAACTTTTTTTTAAAAAAAAACGCATAAAATTTGCGTAAAGCGCGAAACACATTTCGAACCGAACACTGATTTTGGTAATAAAATTGAATGATTTGCAAGCGTTGCTCGTTAGTAAGTCTATTCATGATGAAATGTCAAAGCATACTGAGCATCTTTCTCTTTGACACCATGTCTGAAATCCCGCGTGATCTGTCAAATACTAATGCATGAAAATCCTAACCTCAAAAAAATCACCCGATATAATATTATGTCATTCATTTTAATTCTAACCTGTAAGCCTTTGAAAAAAGTTGATTTTTCTCCTTTTTTATATAAAAATTTATTGAAATTGTATAATAAATAAAATTGAATAAATTATATAATATAATAAACTAGCGGCCCGGTACGTGCTTCGCTACGTATAAGGCATAGTAATAAAAAAATGATTATTAAGTTAATTTATTTAAACAAAAAAATATTTTAAATTGCTAGCTATTTAAAAGTCTAAATGACCCAAATAATATATTGTTAATATTATACTAGCGGCCCGGTACGTGCTTCGCTACGTATAAGGCATAGTAATAAAAAAATGATTATTAAGTTAATTTATTTAAACAAAAAAATATTTTAAATTGCTACCTATTTAAAAGTCTAAATGACCCAAATAATATATTGTTTATATTATATTTATCAGCAAAGAGTAAAAACTAAAAAATTAAAAAGAATTGGGTACTCTTACTATGGTTTGATAAACAATATTTTTTGTTTTTCCATTTTGAGCGTGAATAAATAAACAGTTGGGGTACCGACTCTGGAACAGGCAACATAAGGTTGGCCATGTGAAAAAACATGATTCCTCCAAATTGACACCACAAACGTGAATTGTTTGCCCTTGGGCCTTATTTATGGACATCGCAAATGATAAACGCAGAGGATATTGTAATCTTTTGAATTCAAATGGCATATCAGTTGGAATCATAGGGATACGCGGTATCAAACATACTTCTCCTTTTGATTTACCTGTTAAGATTGTAGCTTCAATCAGATTTGGCAATAACTTTTTCACTGCCAATCTGGTGCCATTACACAGTTTTGGTGGAATAATATGTCGCAATAATATAATCAAAGAACCAATTTTCAGATGGTATACCAGCCGGTTCTAATGAATTTAAAAATTCAACTGGATAATTCATTGCCTCATCTTGATTCATAACACTGTCAATTGATTTATATGTCGTGACTACACCTGGCAGTTTCGCTTGAATTTGAAAATTAATGGCATTGATATGAATGTTCTTCGGTGCTAAAATGGCGCGTTCTCTTAACCAATCATGATTTCTGTAATTCTGAAGAATATTCGGAAAAACACATTCAATCAACTCATCTATAGATTGCGCAATTGTACAAAAATTGTTTGGTAAAGTGATCAATCCATTGGTACTGTCGATTGGTATTTTGCCATCACCAATTTCTAACAATTGTTTTGAAAACTCATGGGCAGTTGCATCATTATGTAGGTGAATACGCATATTAATGTTCAGTGTCAATTTTCGTACATATCTCCAAAGAACTGATGACTTCAAACAGGCGTTTATTTCATCAGCAGGAGTTGAGGAATGACAGACAATATTTGACGAAAGTCCCCTGACAGTAATACCAGAGCACCACCAAAAAGCTGTTGATTACCGCGTAAATCTTATATTGTTCGATTAAATGCTTCTATTGATTTTTTATTCGACATTTTGCACTCATCCCATAAAATAATTGACATTAATCGCAGAACTTTTGCCATAGCAGAATTTCTCGAAATATTGCAAATTGGAGTTTCAATCACCTGTACATTCAATGGAAATTTTAATCGAGTGTGCGGTCGGACCGCTTTCTAATAATGTAGCAGCAATTCCCGAAGATGCAAATGCCAATGCAATTTTCTGTTCCGATCGAATAGTCGCTAAAATCAATGATACAACGAAAGTTTTGCCTGTACCACCAGGTGCATCCAAGAAATATAATCCACCTGCATTATTGCAAACGGTTTGCATGATTGTGTCATATACATATGTTTTTGTTGAATATTCAATTTGGTGCCATTACAATTTTGTGATTTTTCAGATGGCATACGATCAAGAGCAATTTTGAATAATTGAACACATGCGCTATGCTGATGGAAAAACCTTTGTAGCTCACGAATAATTTCTCGTCTTGTATTTGAAACAATTGCACAACGTTGATCCAATTCACGATTTTCATCACCAATAAAATAAATTTGTAAAAATTGATGATCAGCGTCGGGGTATGGCAATAACGAACCAGCTTGATGATAAATCTGGCCCTGCATCTGTAACATGAATGCAATTTTAGGTAGATGTTGAATCAGAATTTTTAAAACTTTATGATTCAGATTGATATAAACATGGGACAATCCTGTTGAGGTATTTACCTTAAAAGTCGGCATAAAATTATCTCTAATAATTTTAGTAGCACCAACAGAAGTCATTTGAAATGCCTAATTGTATTGTTGAATATTACTCAAAAACTGCTTCGACGTTTGAGATGTCCCAAAAATAAATGAATTTTTCGGGTGGAGTTTCTAATGTTGGCAATCTCACTTTACCATTAGCACAACACATTCCGGGCGTTTCACCTCGAAAGTTAGCCGCATCACAATGTGGACATATTGCGTCTGTCATTCCAATGTATCCGTGCATACTATAATCAATCTGACTATTTTAATTAAAAGCAGCACGCAGTATTTCATCCAAAACAGCACGACGTATTCGTGATCGCCGTGCAAGATTAAGTACAAGATACAGGGTCAACAGATCTATTCTGTGCAGTACGTTCACGCTGCGATGTATTAGCTTGTGCGCGTTTCATCTGCAGTCTGAGATCGTCTTAATAATGCCACTTAATTTGCATTACGCGTTCGCCGGCCTATGTTTGGTCATCTTGCTCGTGGTATTTTACCTTCACTCAACAACTCAACAATATTTTGGAAAATATAAACACAAAGCAATAACTCAACAATATATTTTGGAAAATATAAACACAACAAAGCAATAAATATTGCTGATAAAATGAAATGACATATGATGACACTAAATTTCTTTGACAGAACTAACGTCAGGTTGTTTGTCTTCGATTGTTTTGCCAAAGGTTCAGATTTTTATTTTACACTTTTTCAAGATTGTTTTTTAAATTTTCTCTACGTACAAACCTTCTCTGGACTTCCACGAATAATTCAAGACCAAATTTAGCCAAATCGGTAAAGGCATTGTTGAGTTATAACATTACAACGAAAAGTGGCATTGATTTTTATATATATAGATTGAATAAAATACCAATTTAAATAAAATCTAATTCGAAAATTAATTTGAAGGATATTTATATTTTGGTTAATGTACGGTGAAGCAACATTATTTTATTTAAATTGGTTAAACTGAAGAACTTCACTAAGATGAGTCAGACGGAACATAGTTGCACTAAGAAGTCTTGTCGTTTGCCAGACTCGGCAGAGATGGTTTCATGTGAGAATTGTAAGCGATGGTGGCATTATGCTTGTGCCAAGTTTAACCAGGACTTATTCTCGACTGCCGATCCATGGTATTGCAAGAAAAGTGATTGCGTTTTTAGGGAAGACGAACCAGAAGAAGTTCTTAGTGAAGAGGTTAATAAAGAAAGTAATGTTCAAAAGAACAAAAGTGAGGAGGTAGTTGCTACAGTAGATTTGCTGTTGAACACAGCTGCAGTGGCTCAAGCAGCCGCTGCTCAAAAGGATGCAGAACTTCTTTCTTTAAAGAACGAATTAGAAGAAACGAAAAGGAAGCTGGCAATTTCTTCACTTCCAATCAAACCACTAGACCCTCCAGCATCATCAGTCGCCAAGCCAGTTTCAGATGAAAGTTTAGAGATGATTAAACGAATTCAAGCCAATCATCAGTCGCTGTTAAAAAATGCTACTCAACCACGTCAATCTACACCAATTCGTAACACTGCCACTCATACTCATCAAGATTGCTTTCAAGATTCTTTAATCCATCATTCCGATATGGCGAGTTTGCTCACTATTCTAAATAGAAGCAACGTGCAGGAGTTGCCAACATTTTCTGGAAGTAATAAGCGGAGATGGCCTTATTTCGAGGAAGTTTTCAGATCGACGACCATTGAAGGGAAGTACAATGCAAAAGAAAATGTTCGTTAAGTCCTTAAAGGGGAAGCATATCAGCTGATCAGTGATCGTCTAAAATATTCAACCGATGATGAGGCAATTATGGATTCTTTGCGTGTTATATTCAGACGTTCTGATGTCTTGGTTCTTGGGTTGACGGCAGATCTTCTCAAGCTTCCAGCTTTGAATTCGAAAAGCGACCCAAATCTAAATTTATGGGCTGTTAAAGTGAACGTATTTGTTGCTGATTTGAAGTCGATGAACACATTTGATGAACTGCTGGGCTTTATCAAGATTGGCGAAAAAGGCTATTGTCAAACCCTCAAACATCAATAGAGGAACTTGCAAATTTCCTTATGCAGAAAGTTATTGATTTGCCACCGGAGTTAGTGAAGCCTTTGGAAACCTCTGCTCCAAAAAGGACACAGTTGGGACAGAAAAACACAAATCGAGTGTTGACTCATCAGCCATTACCAACATCTGCAGTTTCAAAGGTTCCTTGCGCTAAATGTGAAGGCAAAGAACATACTCTCATTGATTGTGAAGAATTTAAGTTGTTTTCGTCAGAATCAAGATTATCATTTGCAAGAAGGCAAAAAATATGTTTTCGTTGTTTGGACCCAGCCCAACATGATTGGGCTGTTCAAAAAGAAGACCTGTGGTATATCCGGGTGCTCCGGTCGTCACCATCCTCTTCTACATCAGTCGCCCGTTTAGCAGACTAAAGAGTTAAATGTGTCAGCCGTTCCATATATTCCTAATTCCAAGTTTAATTCAAACCATATAAGCTCTGAGATGCCCGTGATGTTTAAGGTTGTTCCTATACAATTTTATGGGATTAACGAAAAGGTTATTGACACCTTTGCATTTTTGGATGATGGGTCATCTTTAACTATGATGGAAAAAGATTTGTTCGATTAACTTGGACTCGAAGGTCAACCCGAAACCCTAACTCTTCAGTGGACGAAAGGGGTATCTAGAAATGAAGATTCAATTAGAACTACTTTAGCGGTTTCGAGTGTTCGAAACCAAAAACGCCACCTTTTGAGAAATGTGTATACAGTGAAAGGATTAGAGCTTCCAATGCAGTCTACTAATACTGCCCAATTAAAAGAACAATATCCACATCTTCGTGGACTTCCGCTTTCAGACCTAATCGGGGCTTAGCCTAAGATTTTGGTTGGATTAGATCATGCGAAGTTCCTTTTGGGCCATGGCCAGAGACACGGTAATGATGAAGAACCATGTGCCTTAAAAACTCTACTGGGGTGGATAGTTTATGGTAAGTCTGCTCCCACGATCAGAGCAACCTGTTTTCATGATGCTTCAAAGCCGGCAAGTTTTGTTTCATGACGCCATCAAATTCGAAGATGAACTCCACGAATTAGTGAAACGCCACTTTAAAACGTAGGAATTTGGTGTTATGCCGCCGAAGGGTGATTTGGTTAGTAAAGAAACAGGTCGTGCTCTGAGCATCATGGAGAGTACGATCAAGTATGTCAACAATCGGTATGTAATTGGTTTGTTATGGGATGCTGATGATGTCAAGCTGCCAGATAGTTTCTCAATGACGTTTAGTCGACTTGTTTCATTGGAGAAGTCGTTGAAGAAAAAACCACACCTTTTAGAGTGGAAAAACCATCATATGCGTAGTCTGTTTACAAAGGGCTATGCGAGGATTACCTCTGTGGAAGAGCTTAAAGAAAAATGGCGCCGATTTTGGTACGCGCCTACTTTCATCGTTGAAAACCCGAACAAGAGCCTTCCAAAACCCAGAGATGTGTCTGATTTTACAGCAGAAATGTGTGGGGTCTCTTTAAATTCTCATTTACTTAAGGATCCTGACAACATAGTGTCTCTTCATGCCGGTATTTTCAAGCTTCGAGAGCGCAAGGTAGCAGTGAATGCTGACGTTAAGGAAATGTTCCACCAGATTAGAATAAAATCTGAAGGTCAACATTGTCAGCGCATTCTCTGGAGGGATAGAGATACAACCAAGATGCCCATAGTTTATATTATGGAAGTGATGATGTTTGGCCCTAGATGTTCTCCGGTGTGTGCCCAATTTGTGAAAAACGTTCATGCTAACAAGTTTAAACATGAATTTCCGGATGCTGTACATGGTTTAGTTAACCGGAACTATGTTGACGATTACTTCAACAGCCATGATACCGTGGAACAAGCCTTATCAGTGACAAAAAATGCCATTCAAATTTGCAAGTCAATGGATTTCGAGTTGGTAAACGTCCAGTCAAATTGTTTGGATTTTTTGAAGCAAGTTCCAGAGAAAAATGTTAATGCGAAATTTATTAGCATAGATCCGAACGAATCTGACAGTCACATAACAAAAATGTTGGGTTTGTATTGGCTTCCTAACTTCGATCTTTTAACTTATAGGATTTCAGATGATGGTTTGTTAAAGAAGATGTTAACTACAGAGAGCTCAATATCTAAACGTGAAATTCTTAAAACTATCATGCGTATTTTCGATCCACTGGGACTTATTTCTCGTTATATTATCCGAGGCCGGATAATTCTACAAGAAGTTTGGAGGGAAGGTTCTAACTGGGATGAACCAATCTCGAATCATCTAAGGGAAGAATGGAAAGAATTCATCAATGAGTTGATAAGGATGAGAAACTGAAAATTAAACGCTTGTATGTTTTATGGTCTCCTAGCAATTCAGAGCCCAGTCTTGTAGTCTTCGTGGATGCTTCAGAAAAAGCCTTCGCTGCTGTTCCATACTTGCGCTTTCAAAAAGTTGATGCCGTTGAAGTTTCTCTGGTTAGAGCTAAAGCAAAGGTTGCGCCATTGAAGAAGTTGTCGGTTCCACGTTTAGAATTGCAAGCCGCAGTTCTTGGAGCTCGTCTAGCCCTTACTATAAGAGCTTCTCATTCAATTTCGTTTCGTGAAGTTCTCTTCCCCTCGGACTCAAAAAGAGTACTCTCCTGGATCAGTTCTGCAGAATATAAGTTTCCTGCATTTGTTGCCGTTAGAATTGGAGAGATCTTATATTCAACTTCACCTTGACAATGGTATCACATTAGCTCTGAGGACAACGTAGCGGATGATGGCACAAAATGGTCTGATCCTCGTATGAGGAATTACGACTCCAGGTGGTTTAAGGGACCTGATTTCCTAAGAGAACCCTTTGAGTTGTGGCCAATTACATCTAGCCAATCGAAAAACGTAGAAGCCGTCTTCAGCGAAGCAGATACTAGCGTTATGGTTCATACCAGCTCATCAAGAATTTCCTTCCTCGTTTATGATCAGTTAAAACCAAGATTTCAAGCGAATTGTGGTTCTTCAGTGAGAACGATTGCATTTTTACTGCGTGGTAAAGACTTTTATTTTAAAATAGTTATAGAAAAAGAATGTTTCGTTACACCATCTGAATATAAACTAGCAGAAGACTGGCTGTTTAGAAAAGTTCAGCAAGATGCCTTTTTGGCTGAATTCAATTCTCTGAGTAAGAGCAAAACAGTTGAGAAGATTAGTATTAGGACTACAGTTCAAAGAATAAAAACCCGCTGCAATATGTGTAAACTTATCAGAGCTAAGCCACAAATGCCGTTGATGGGCCAACTTCCAGTCGCTCGTTTATCCTTTGATTCAAGGCCATTTACACACGTTGGGGTAGATTGCTTTGGTCCGCTGCTTGTGAGATTTGGAACAGGAACTGCAAAGAGATATGGAATGATCTTCACCTGCCTAACATTTAGGGCAGTTCAAATTGAGCTTTTAAATGACCTGTCTTTGGATCAATGTACTATGACAGCCCGCCGGTTCTTAATCAACCGAGTTTTTACTAAATTTTTGTATAGTTATAATGGGCTACACTTTGTGTGGTGTATGGTCTGTTAGGATTTTTAATTTTTTGCCGTAATGTCGGAATTTAGTTGACCATACTATTGCTAGTAATTCCTTTTTAATTTTTAAATAGTTAAGTTCATGTCCATTGAGTGGCCTACTCGTAAATGCTTCTACATATTGTACATTTTTAAAATGTATTTGTGATTGTTTTGGGAATTGAATTAGGTTTTATATTTTCTTAAGTTGTAACATGGACTAAAATTAGGAATTATTTTTTCATGAATTCACATTTTTTTAACTTAATTTCAAATATAAGTTTTGAAGTGTCTTGAGTATTTTGTTTAAAGCAGTAATCTGTTCTTTAAATGTTGTGTTAAGGATAATTATATCGTCTAAATAGACGTAGCATATTTTGCCATTGTGTTCTTTTAATACTTGATTCATCATTCTTTTAAAGGTTGCTGGGGTATTTTTCAAACCGAAAGGCATTCTTTAAAACTCACAATGTCCGGAAAAGATGCTAAATGCAGTTTTCTCCGTGTCTTCTGTGTTCACTTCAATTTGATGAAACCCTTTAGTTAAATCAAGGTTCATGAAATATTTTGCTCGTCCTAATTTATCTAAGTTATGGGAATTGGATATTTGTCTTCTTAAGATTTTTGAGTTAGTTTATTATAAGCAATAACTGTCCGCCATTCCCTATTGCCTTATTTTTCTTCTTTCTTGAGCACGATCCATATTGGAGCCTTATATGGAGAAGTTGAATTTTATACTATGGCTGAATCTAGCATTTCTTGTATTTGTTTAACTTATTCTTTCCTATGCGCTTCTGGGTATCTGTAGATGAATGTAGTACCTTCATTATCAGTTAGTATGTTATATTTAATGTGACTAGTATACGTTAAATCGTCACCTTATTTGTAAAATGTTCTTCTATTTCCTTTGATGACTTGTTAATTTTGATCTTTCTTTTTGATAGAAATGTTTTTATCTGTCTGCGTTGATCTCGTTTATTACAGTTATTTGGTCATCATTAATGCTTTCTAAATGATATGTAGTATAGTCATATTCCAGTTCGTCCTTTTTGTCAAAGAATATTGCGAATTGATTGTTGTTTATTATCAAGAGTTTTGTTTTATGGTTAATTATTGCATTTTTGGGAATGAGAATATTATTACCTAATATTCCGTTAAAGTTATTACTTAAGTTGTAGATCTGGAATAAACAATCTTCGCAAGTATTCATTGGAAATTAATTTTTTGGGTCTAATACAAGTATAAAAGTATAAATATAAAAGTATAGAACTAAATAAAATAAATAAATTAGGTGGCGCAATAGTGCCTTCATACATTGGGCCTAGGGACTTACAACCCTCAACTATTTCTGTGTGCGAGAATGTTGTCAGGGATGGAGGGGACCTACAGTTTAACCCGAATCCAAACGAATAATTTGAGAAAGCACTTTTCATGGCAAAAATCACTCTTGGAGGATTTGTCAATTTCTAGCAAGAGGCAGTATTCGTGAAAAAAAACGGGGAGAGTACGATAACTTAGGCGACAAAGTTTAATGACGGATTTGTATGGAACAGTTAAAAACAAGCATTTTTAACTATGGGAGGGGGGGTCTATCTTCCCCCGTTTAGGCGGTAGGGGCAGTTAAAAAAAATATGTACATTAAATGGAAAAAAATAATTAAAAAGTAACGGTAATACCGTCAATTAAGTGTTATACCTTTTTTTAAAGCCAACACTTTTGTCTATGAGCTTGTTTTTAAATCAAGTCAAAACTATGCATAGTTTTTGAAAAAATTTGTTTTAAAGTCAAAATTTGTGCAAAAAAAAATTAAAAAAAAGGTTTAAAGTGTAATTTTTCAAAACTTTCAAATTATTTACTGTTTTTTTTTTAGAATTCATTGCTCTTATTTGTTTTTTATCAAAAACTGAAAACTAGATGACTTTATGTCTTCTAGTTCTTGAGAAAATTGAAAATTACCAAAATAAATATTTTAATTAAATTACTTTTTCCTTGCTTAAGTATTAACGTAGTCTTATTTTGATAGTAATAATCGAATATGGATTAAGATATACCTAGGGTAAATTAATTTTTCTTAAATCCAGCTTATTTAAATGCAAAAGAAACTTTGCATGCACCCCATCTTGCACCCTCCCCACCTTGCACACACTCCAACTTGCACCCACCCCAAATCCTATAGTGTGCCCAAGCAGGGGGGTTGCAGGGGGGCAGCATGCCCCCCCTTACAGATACCACTGTTGCATACACCCAAACTCGCGCACACCTTACTGTTACCCAAACACGCATTACGCATTGGCAAATACCATTATTACTATCAAAATAAGACCACTCAAGCAAAAAAAAAGAATTAAATTAAAATAGTAGTTGTGGTTATTTTCAAAACTAAAAGACATAAAATCATCTAGTTTTCAGTTTTTGATCAAGAACAAATAAGAAGAATAAATTCTGAAATAAAAACAATGGTAGATAATCTTGAAGTATTGAAAAAGTTACACTTTAAACCTTTTTTTAACTTTTTTTTACTCAAATTTTGAGTTTAAAATTAAATTTTTATTTTCAATTTTCTCAAAAACTAAAAGACATAAAATCATCTAGTTTTCAGTTTTTGATCAAAAACAAATAAGAGCAATAAATTCTGAAATAAAAACAATGGTAGATAATCTTGAAGTATTGAAAAAGTTACACTTTAAACCTTTTTTTAACTTTTTTTACTCAAATTTTGAGTTTAAAATTTAATTTTTATTTTCAATTTTCTCAGAAACTAAAAGACATAAAATCATCTAGTTTTCAGTTTTTGATCAAAAACAAATAAGAGTAATAAATTCTGAAATAAAAACAATGGTAGATAATCTTGAATTATTAAAAAAGTTACACTTTAAACCTTTTTTTAACTTTTTTTACTCAAATTTTGAGTTTAAAATTAAATTTTTCAAAAACTACGCATCGTTTTGACTTGATTTAAAAACTGGCTAATAGACCAGAATGTTGGCTTTAAAATAATGTATACAACTTAATTGTAAGTATCACCGTTATTTTTTAAGAATTTTTTTCCATTTTAAGTTATAATGTTTTTAAATTGCCCCTCCTGCCTAAACGGGAGGAGATAGACCCCCCTCCCATAGTAAAAAATGCTTATTTTTAACTGTTCTAAAAAATTCCGTTATAATATCTTGTCGCCTAAGTTATCGTACTCTTGCCAAAAAAACTTTAGGTGGCACAAGCAGGGGTCGAACCCAAGACCTCTGGCATGACAGTCCTACACACTTTTTTTAATTTATTTAATTCATTTTTATTAATCATTCTTAAAACTGTCTTACAGGTACCAAATATTTCTCAGATAAGAAAGTTTATAAAGCCAAGTGATACAGAAACAAGTTTAAATTATAATTAATGTTGTTAATACCGCCCTAGGGAAAACAAAAAAAAGGTAATTTTAGGAAGCATGTTAAGAGTTTAAAACGATTCGTTGATTTACACGTCGTCCTGAACGAGTTGTTGAAATAGGTGTATTAACATCAGGTGGATTTGATATTGATGAAACTATAGGTTCGGTTGATTGTAGTATATTTAATTTAAGCTGGTTTAGTTCCATCGAGTTTAAGTTTTTTCCTTTTTCATTTAATTTCAAAATTATGGTGTGTCTGACCATGATCAAGGCTTTCGAATGGTCCTGTGTAGGGTAGTTGTAAAGATTTACGAAGAGGTCCCACTGTGATTTAAAAAAAACTACATTTTCTAAGTTCTTTGAAATCGAAAGTTCCAGGTTGAGATTGTCTCGTTTTGCCAGGTCCTTAAATTGAACTTGATAAAAATGCCAACGAGACAGATTTCGAAGTGAAAGATTGTAAAGGACACACTTTAGACCCAATTGTGAAATGATCGTAACAGTTAGTTAATTGGAGCTAGTGCCCCAATTATATCAACATGCACATGTGAAAATCGCTTAGGTGGTGTTGCAAAGTCTCCTTATGCTGGTTTTCAATTGTCTAGTTAGAACTTAATTTTTCGCAATTTAAAAACTACAACTAATTTTATTGTTACATTTTCGAATATCCTTGTTTTATGCCTGAATTCACCGTGTCATCCTAGCACTAGATACATATTATTATTAGGTGGCGCAACAGTCCGTTGAGAACTAGGGCCTAGTGACTTACAACTCTCAACCATTCCTGTGTGCAGGTACTGTTGTCAGGGATGGAGGGGACCTACAGTTTTAAGCCGAATCCAAACGGCTAATTTGAGAAAGCACATTTCATGACAAGAATTACTCTTGGAGAATTAGTCACTTCCTCGCAAGAGGCAGTACCCGTGAAAAAAACTTTAGATAGCACAGGCAGGGATTGAACCCAAGACCTTTAGCATGAAAGTCCAACGCACTAACTATCACGCCATCGATACTACAAGTACTACATATACCTTTTTGAAAAAAAAATATAAGTAAACAAAACGTTTGTAATTTTCTTCTTTTTTTCAGTTAATTTACAAAAATAAACTTCAACTAATTGCATACTTAGTTTTCCCAATTTCCCAAAGTGTATTGTTAACTTGATATCAACCAAGCATTACACACCATTTTTTTTAAATCATTGAGCGAAACATTTCTTTTTCCAAAACTAATTTACAACAATAATAATACTCAGTTTTTTAACGTTCTGAAGGCCTTCTTGAATTGCATCTGCTGTTACCCATCGTCCCACCACCTTTTATAAAAAAAAAAACAATATTGAAACTGAAAATCAATTATTATTATTTATTAGAGATCGAGTATTTACATTAAAAGAAACTGAGAAAAGTCTTTTTTTTTAAGATTTTATATAAAAGAAAGAGTGTGGTGAGGGGGTCACCCCACTTGCCATCGGAAAGTTAAATTTTGAAAAATGTAGTGCTAACTTGACAGTCGTGCTGATTTCATACGGCGAGAGATCTTAGAGCGTTGGCAAGGTAAACAAAATCGGGAACAAATACTACAATCATTTACCCATTGTCGGCCAGATGCTACGATTGGGAACTAGTTTGGTAGACGATTTGACTCCAGAGTGGCTTAGGTTGTGTAGCTGATCAAAATTCTGATGACGAAAAGATTTGGTTACACAAGGCCTTAGCTTAGCTAAAGATGAATATCAATATAAATGAATAAGTGTTCCAGGTATCAATACTTCTTTTAGATCGGAAGATATTGGTTCTTTACGTTACAGTTCATCATGACACTTTCCGGTAGTGTCGAATTAACAGCAATCTGTGTTGCAAGCAAATTGCTTGCAGCTTGATCGAGCTTACATAGGGAGTGTCATTGTGGACGAGCGTTGGAACCGAGGATGACGTTGTGTTTCGTACGTTTTTTACAAATGACCAGAAATGTTTACTACCTTTAGGACATTGTAGTATTTTTTGCCTTAATTTCTG
Organism: Eupeodes latifasciatus; assembly: GCA_920104205.1. Taxonomy (NCBI): domain Eukaryota; kingdom Metazoa; phylum Arthropoda; class Insecta; order Diptera; family Syrphidae; genus Eupeodes; species Eupeodes latifasciatus. The sequence continues at coordinate 228,286,070 of OV049924.1, forward strand.
ATCATGCAAAAATTTGGTTCATCGAATATGACCATTAAAGGTCTTTCTAGCTTGTTTGAACTTATTCTGGTTTTCCTCAGTCGGGTTGGTTTTATAACAACGGAAACTTCATCTCTGAACCTAATAACTTCTTTACAGCTCGAATTAAACCATGAGTTCTCTTTGGGTTTTATAGATTTCACCCTAATCGGGATAAAATTTCTCATTCCACAAAGAATTCAATTTGTAACCATATCTGCGCTCGAATCACTATCGAAGAAGCATAGTGACCAGTTAAAGTTCCTGAAGAATTCGTTGAGACCGTCCCAGTTGGCTTTCTCATATTGCCAAACGGTTCTCATATGATTTTTTTCTTTAACTGGGTTTTATAGACAAGAGAATTTACAATGGTCTGATGTGCCTAAAGTCGGTAATACACTGATTGTGTATTTATTAGGGTCACAGGTAAGAAACAAGTCTAGGGTGTTGGCGGATTGACCTGCAACGTCAGGGATTCGAGTTGGCTCATCGACAAGCTGAGTTAATTGATTTAACTCAGCAAAGACCTCAACATACCTTCCTTCGGGTGGTAGGTGTGTACATTGAAATCGCCCACAATGACGATTTCAGTGTGAGGATAATGGGCAACAATTCTTTGAATGGAGTCAGACAGAGCATCAAATTCGTTAAAAGTTGAATTTCTGTCCAGATTTGGACAGAAAACATGCGTGGATGATGTGCTTATTTACCGTGAATTTTAACCACATGAAGTCAAAGTTTGTGTTAGAGCAGAAACCACATCGTGGCTGAAGTTGGTATGCAATATCATTTCTTATATACACGGCTAATCTATGATGAGGAAAAAATAATGGCACTAAGTTATACCCATTTAGATTGATTTCCGAATGATCGGAGTCTTCAACTATTGGAGTTTCACTCAATGCCAAAACAGCTGGCCTGTTTGGTACAGTGTGGACATATGTGGTATAGCAGTTCTTTCTTAAACCACGAATGTTGCTGAAATCCACCCTGAATTCACCCAACATTCTAATGTACAAAACTAGTAAAACACAAATTCGGACAATTACCTATAACATATATATGTTCTATCTAGAATCCAATTTGTACTTTTCAATACCAGACTTCCACTAGTGTTATGCCTTCGTGAAAATTTGCAGACTGATCCGCCCCTGGTTAACTAGATCTCACATATACTAATCTATCGGATCAGCTCAATCCATGTATACACTGTATAGCTATAAAAAGAACCGTATGCAATGTCTACGTTAATTGAGATAATATGACTGTGTGGGATGGAGCGAAGGGATTACCCATTACACTGTGTTATCACTTTTCATAGCCGAGATAAGCCGATGCCAGCCAAAAGGTTCCTTTCGCTGTTTCCAGTCTTTCAGCGGTAATATCTCGATCACTAAAATTTTGCATGATCTGGGTTAACATTCAGCTAATATAGAAATTAGTATTTTCGAGTCCTTAGTCCACGAACAATGTCTTCATTGCACACTTTGGAAGCAAGAGACTCTATAGATGACATTAATTGCACCTCTATGGAATCCCGATTCCTCCTCCGATTTCTAGACAATCCAGTTGCGAGAGAACCAGTAGAGCGGTACTATTAACCGATCTCGATGATTCGGACTTGCCATTAACACAACGAGAAAAAAAATTTTAATTCCACGAGTAATGGAAAAGAGGTGGTTCATCAGCAGCACAGAAATCCGCATATGCAGATAAGGCTAGTTTATCCGGAGTTATTGTATCCAGATACTCCGTTAACGAATGATCTAGTTTTTGACTGGGCCCTCATCCAGCCTGACTATCGGTACGGTTCGTATAACACCTTAGATCCAGCCTAATAGGGAAATTGGAAAAAAACAAAAGAACAAGAGATAGAAAAGGCAGTCAGACAGTTTACGACCTTTTCTGAAGAAAGTGCGTTTAGGGTTGGAAACATTGGATGGCCTATTAGTTTTTTCCTGTAGGATCGTAAGGGATTATTGGAGTGATATTATGTTAATGAGAGCCCTTTGGTTTAAGGATTCATCTCGAGAAGATTTCTCGAATCATTGACTCCACTCAACTTCTACGACGCTAAGAGAGAAGCGCACAGGTGATAGCTTGTCTCGTTTGTATTAAAAAGATGACAATCGCTGCATACATGACAAGTAATTCTCGATTTTATGTTGGCCGTGTATTCTCCCTATCAGATAGTTTCTTTAAAACAAATGAAAGTGGTTGCCATTTATAATCTGCATTAAACACGCACCAACCGAAAGAAAGAAAGACCAATTTGTGTTCTGTAGCAAGGATGGACCACAAGAACTGCAGAAAATAAGCCGTCCTTACAACTAAAAATGCTTCTTCTAACTCCTTAGTCCTTTCAATTGTGGATTACTTATAAGAATTGTGAAGGGTGCACTTGTAGTTCAGATTTTTTTGAGATGAATCTTCGGTAAAAATCAAACATTCCAACGAAACGACAAAGATCTTTAACTGTTTGGGAGTGAAATATCTTGAATTGGTTTTGACACGTTCTTGAGGTGCATTGGGCATTAATTGTATATATATGAAATTTTACTTCTTCAACAACAAAGACACGTTTTGATGTATTAATGATTTGAAATACACCAGAGATTTAAAGTACACTTTGCAGTCATTTGTCATCATCATGAACTGCTGTTGGTGTTATCATGTAAACTACATGGTTTGTTGCATTTTTGCCTTCCAAACTGATTTTTTTTATTGTGAAACCAGGACTTTTATCTTCATTGATTTCGATCTTGTTCTTGAATATTGTTTTCTCGACTATATGAACGGCCACGAAAACCTCTATGGGCTGTTAACTGATCAACTTACCTGAAAAGATGTTCCATAGCTTCTAAAACCATAAGTTCAGTATCCTTTTGATGTGGACTGCAAGAGGAAGAGGGCTATAAAAACTTTAACTGTTAATTGAGAGATCAAGTCTTGAAGTCAAAATAGCCTGGAGGTGTAGTGGCAGTCATACTAGCCAAAATTGACGCAAAAGCCAACAAAAATTGTGACCAAATTCTTCGTCACCGTTTTTCTTCTGATGCTGACAAACGTTTAATGAGCTTTGTACTGAAATGCATGTAATTATGTCCTCTACGCCACTACGCGAGTATCCAGCTGTGAAAGAACGTAATGGTATTTTGTTACCTAATTTATTATATTGGATATGATAAACTGTTATTAACTTGCGAAAACCCCAAACTAGGCTTCTCAGTCTAAAATAGTGGTAATTTGAATTCGACACGGTGAATGAGGAACTTTAAATTTTTTGTTGAGTTTTGCTTCTATTGGTTCTCTGCCCGTGTAGTTGGTTTTGTCAAAAAACTGGTACTTTAATATTTTTGTTATGTTTCTTTTGAACAAGATACATTTTATTTCGAGTCGAGGTTCACCAATAAAGAAAACAATGTAACCTTTATCCTTTATTTAAAGAGTGATTTCTTAAGAGCTATCGGAAATAAAGAAAAAACATAAAAATAAAATAAAAATAAAATCTTTCTTTGCTTTCATAGTACGGTCGACTTTATTTAAAGTTCGTAGATTATAAAATGCAAATGTTATCCACGACTTTGCCTCAAACGGTCCTTCCGCTTAGACCAATTTTAGGAAACTCTTTCCTACATTCTAGACAGTATCTCAAGAATAAATGCATCAATGTTGGCTATCAGTGCGCCAATCCATGTGGGCTTGTCGCTATAAACATTAGACTTAACAAAACTCCACAAAACATAGTCTAGAGGCGTTAAACATCACGATATAGGTGGCTTATTGGACGGCCCTCACCTCTTAATTGGTCCCTTGTTACGCTTGCAGCAAGTAACACGCTAGTAGTAACGCTGACGGGTATTGAAAACTATTATGTTTTAATTAATTTTTTCTAAATTTGATCTGTCTTGGTTGTAGTTATTTTTTGTATTTGCAATGACTGGAAGTTTCAAAATAGATTATTGGAATATTCGTAGCGCGAATTTTCTGTTGGCATGCCGCCAAACTATATTGTTTTATTCGTGGGTATAGATTGGTGCAATTATTATTTTGCCACCATGGCATCGCCACATACATTAGGAGTGATGTTGCTTATCAGCTCTTGCTACAATATAGTCCTTACACCATTTCTTTCTTCAATTTTTTGTGGTTTAAATTTTCCGTTAATAAGGACATCATTCACAATTGCTTCCTTTATAGAAGCCCTAATCTAGACCGAACATCAACTTCTCGTGAATTTGATGCTTTGTCTAATTCCATCGAAAAGTGGTCGAGCAGAAAACCTATTGGCTTGTTTTTTACCTCTGACCCTGATAAGTACACTATTAGTGTTCTATCTCCTCAAGGCGCATCTGAGCATTTAGTTATATCTTTAAATTTCGCATGTCAAAACTTTCAGTTAAATAAAGCGATTCTAAAACAACCGTTTGGCAATACGGCAGGATATTTAATTGAAAAACTAATGCTTAGCGACGACGTTGTTGCCAGCGCTGATATGATCACAAGTTTGATTTCCTCGGAATGTGAGCTTTTATCCCTTCAGTTCGAGTTCGATCGGCACGCTGAACGCCTACGACGTCTCACGTTCTGTGCGGTATAGATAAAGTATTCAAAATAAGTAAACGATCTCGTTCCCCTAGTTGTGTCTTCCAACAAAAAAAAACCCAAAATATTGGATACCCCTACAAACTCATCCCGATACGGGAAAAGACCAAGACGTTGATCTTGATGATTTTTTTATAATAAGCGCACACTCAAAGGGATAAACTACCCTTATTATGTAGACACAGTGTGAGCACTAGGAAAGGGAGAGAGGGGTTGAAAGGAGGTGTCGGTGCACATTAGTTTTGAATTCCTGAATATTGCAATGGCTGGGAAAGACAGAGTGTGGCAAGGCATTCCACATTCGCATAGTACGGCTAAAGAACGAATCTGTGTACTGTTCTCTGTTGAACTGTTTAAGGGGAGGAATGCAACTGGCTATTTCTCTAGAGCATAAACCATTAAAATAACGGTAAAAGAGGGTGAGACAAGAGACATTTCGACGATGTTCAAGCGATGTAAATGATCTTATGATGGCAATATCACCAATCAATCTAAATGCTCTACGTTCAATACTGTCCAAGAGGCTTAAGTAAGTTGCAGGAGCACCAGCCCAGATATGGGAGTTATACTCAAGCTTTGGACGTATATAAGTCTTGTAGATAACAGCCAGATCAGAGGGGGAGAAAAACTTCTTGCATCGCCTTAGAAAACCCAAACATCTTGCGGCATTTTTGGCGACATCGCGTATGTGATCGTTCCACAAAAGGTGGTTGGTGATACACATACCGAGAATATCGAGATGTTCAGTCTCCTCGATGCAAGTGCCATCTATGGATAATGGCAAGGGGGGTATATCTCGCTTTAACGATACAAGACAGCATTGGGTTTTCGAAGCATTAAATTCCACGCGGTTTCTTATTCCCCATTGTACAATGCTGTTTAGGTCGGAATTTAATGAGCTTATCATATTTTCTCGTTGCAGTACCACATCCGAAGAAGAGGGAAGTGAATCTGAAAACGAATATGAGAAGCTAAGAGTACTATCGTCAGCGAAACAATGTATTGGATTAGAAGTTGCAGACAAGAGATCATTAATAAAAATGAGAAAGAGTGTTGGAGATAGAACAGAGCCCTGGGGCACACCAGCATTTATTTTGTGGATTTCAGACTTGAATCCATCCAATACAACTTGTATTGAACGATTCGAAAGGTAATTACTAATCCAATGAAGGAGGGATTCATGAAAACCGAAAGCACGCATTTTCGATAAGAGAGCCTGATGCCAAACCCTATCAAATGCTTTTGAAATATCAAGTGCAATAATCTTACTTTCTCCAAGACGATGTAAAGATTTGTTCCACTGTTCGGTGAGATGAACCATGAGATCACCAGTGGACCTATTGCTACGAAAGCCGTATTGCCGGTCATTAAGAAGCTTTCGATCTTCGAGATATTTCTTGAGCTGATAATTAATCAGCGTTTCCATGACCTTGGAAAGAAGGGACGTAAGTGCAATCGGTCGGTAATTAGACGGTGAGGAAGATTCGCCTTTTTTGGGGATAGGCTGGACAAATGCGGTTTTCCATCCGCTCGGAACGAGACCTGAGGAGTAGGACAGATGAAAAAGCTTACGCAGTGGTTTTGCCAGCGTTGAAGAACACCTCTTCAGAACAATAGCGGGGATACCATCCGGACCAGCGGATTTGTGTGTGTTAAGATCTTTTAGGACTCTCGCTACAGTACGAGTGCGAAAAAAGATTTGCCCCATAGAATCACTAACTCGCTCAAGTACAGGCGGAGTCATAACACTCACTGGCAGCGTTGAATTGGCGGCGAACTGCCTAGCAAAGAGATTAGCTTTCTCTAAAGAGCTAACAAATGGAGTGTCATTGACAACAAGCGTAGGAACCGAAGAAGAGGAAGAATTCCTCATATTTTTTACAAATGACCAACAATTTTTACTGCCTTTGGGACATTGCAGTATTTTTTGCCGTAATTTTTGGTCATGTACAAATTTGGTCCGTCGAATATGGGCGTTGCAGGCCTTCCTGGCTTGCTTGAACTTATTCCGGTTTTCCTCAGTTGGATTGGCTCTAAAACAACGGAAACTTACCTTCTCATTCCCAGGAGAATCAAACTTGTGATCATATCAGCGCTGGCGTCAACGTCACTATCGAGGAAGCATAGTGACCAGTTAAAGATCCTAAAATAATTATTGAGTCCGTCCCAGTTGGCTTTCTCGTATTGCCAAACGGTTCTCTTAGGAGCTCTTTCTTTAACTGGAGAGTTTTTACACGAGAAATTTGCTGATATGACACAATGGTCAGATGTGCCTAGAGGAGATAGAACACTAATAGTGTACTTACCAGGGTCAGAGGTAAGAAACAAGTCAAGAGTGTTTTCTGCTCGACCTACCACGTCCGATATTCGAGTGGGCTCGTTGACCAACTGAGTTAGGTGGTTTAACTCAGCGAAGATCTCAGCACACACTCCTTCTGGTGTTGCCTGGCCCGAATGTTGAAGCCATGAAGAATTGTGTACATTGAAATCGCCCGTAACAACGATTTCAGTGCGAGGATAGGACGAAACAATTCTTTGGATGGAATCAGACAAAGCATCAAATTCACGAGAAGTTGACACTCTGTCTAGATTGGGGCTTCGATAAAGGAAGCAATAGTGAATGATTTGCTTATTCACGGAAAATTTAAACCACATAAAATTGAAAAAAGAATTAGTGCAGAGACCATTTTGTGGCAAAAACTGATAAGCAACATCATTCCTAATGTATATGGCGAGACCATGGTGGGAAAAGAATAATGGCATCAAGTTATACCCTTGAATAAAGAATTCAGTAGGATCGGAATCCTCACCTACTTGGGTTTCACTTAGTGCCAGTACAGCTGGCCTGTTTAAAGCAGTATGGGAGTACACAGAAAGAAAATTCGCTCTAAGCCCACGAATATTACAATAATCTACCCTGAAATTTCCAGCCATTGCAAATAAAAGAATAACAAAAACCAAAACAGACAAAGACTATAAGAAAAAATATTACTGAGTTGAACCACAGAATGCTATTCGATACACGCCCCTACTAGTGTTATGCCTTAGTAGTGACAAGAATCGAATCCGGCCCTGTTAATGCAAAACAGTAACATTTTTTTTTGTCAACAATCTGTTATCAATGATGACGTAGCCTGTGTATCAATTGCATTAGTTATAAAACGCAATGCAATTTGATACACATGCTAAGCCATGCGACTGTAAGAGAAAAGGGGAAAGTGAAGGATGGTACTCACTGTGCTATGCTGAGCTGGCTTATCATGATTTCATTGTTTTTTTGTTGTTATTGGTTGTTTGTTGTTGTTGTTTTATTGTATTGATTTTAGTGTGGCGTTGTTTATTGTTTTTTTCATCACTGTTAATATTTTTTTGTTTGCTATTTTTTTTGTTTCGTTTTGTTATTGTTATTTATATTTTTATGTTAACATTAAATAAATGGGAAACAAACAACACGACTAGGCACAAGACTCAAACAAGACGCGCACGGGCAACGAACGATCGACGCATAACACAGAGGGGACCTTCCCCAACGAAAGTTCACTGAACTAGTTCAACCACCTATCTCTACTAAAAAATCTAAAATTCCTTCGGTTTGCGTTCTTCAAAAAACTTGTGAAAATGTGCATGGTTTCTTAGCTGAATTGAAGTTAGATAAATATAGCCTTAAAAAAATTTCAATTGGCATTAAACCAAATTGTGAAGATCTAGAAACCTATGATAAAGTGTGTGCAGAGTTAAAAAAAAAAATTGAAAATTTTACACCCATGATCTTCCAACGGAGAGGTCATTCAAAGTCATGTTGTATGGTTTACATGAACTATGCACAAGTCAACTCAAACAAGAACTTAATAATATTGGACTTAAATGCCAAAATGTAAAACTCATCAAAAAAAATGATGACCAATTTATTGATATATTTTATTTAGTGTATCTCGAAATTGGTTCTATTAGATTAAGTGATCTTAAAAAGAATTGTCGTTCAATATTTAAGACACAAATGCGTTGGGATTTTGCTCGAAGACCGCGAAACAAAATTACCCAGTGTCAGATGTATGGTCACGGAGAGACACACTGTCACATTAAGACACATTGTGCTAATTGTTCGGAGAACCATGACACTGAAGATTGCAAATCAAATACAATTAAATGTGCAAACTGTATGGAAACCCATAAATCCACCGATCCTGTTTGCATTAGTCGTAAAAGTTTTTTCGAAATAAGAGAAAAACTATCTGCAAGAAACAAATCAGGCACTTTTACTAAGCGAATTCACAATGAACCATCGCAATCGCAATTTATATCCAACACAAATGATTTCCCTGCTCTTAAGACCATCAATCGTAACACACCTTCATCAGCAGCAGCAACAAATAAGACTAATCTTGCCAGCAATGATAACTCAAATTTTTGGGCAAACAATATCAACAAAACCGGTTTTATGGGGTCCAACAACAACAACAACACAAACACCACCCGTGTACTCTTCTCTTTGGATGAAATTAACTCTCTCACTGCTGAGATGATCACACTACTTAGTCAATGTCATACAAAAGCAGATCAATTCAATTGTATTGCACAATTAGCAATTAAGTAATTGTACGCAGGTAAATAATGTTAAACACAAACTTAAATATAATCTGTTGGAATGCTAGAGGCATTCGATTTAAATATGTAGAATTTTTTGCTTTTCTAAGCAAGCATAATATTGGTGTTAGTCTTGTAAATGAAACATGGTTAGACAAAAATGTAAATATTGCTAATAAAGAGTATAAATGTTATAGATTGGATAGAGAAGAGAGAATAGGAGGCGGTGTTGCCATAGTTATAAAAAGAACGCTAGAGCATAGATTACTACCCGTTGTTAATACTAAGGTAGTAGAGAATATTGGTATTGAAATACCATTTGCTAATGGACATTCAATTAAAATATTTTCTGTTTACTTTCCGGGATTCAATTCCTCCGTAACTAGAAGATATGATTTAAGAAATGATTTACGTAAACTGGTCACTATAAATGAAACTTATTTAATTGGGGGAGATCTCAATTGCAGACACAGGATTTGGGGATGTGTGAGAGCCAACGCATGGGGTAATATATTGTATGATCTTAATACTAGGCACTCATTCTATATTTTGTACCCTCCTGAACCCACTTGTATACCCCCTAATGATAGAACGAACCCTTCAACCATTGACTTATTTTTAACAAATATGCCAGAACTTTTCAGTCAGCCAATGGTCGTTAACGATTTAAGTTCAAACCATCTTCCGGTCATGTTTAGCGTCAATCATGCACCTCCTCAAAATTAGAACGTGATTTTTGATTACAAAAATGCTAAGTGGAGTAGGTTTAAAAATAAAATAGGTACTAAATTAGAAAATAACCAACTTACCAATAATAGATCCCAATGATGTCAGTCCTGATCAAATTAACGAAGCTATTCAAAATTTTAAAAATGTTACATTGGAAAGCGTGGCACAATCTGTTCCAAAGAAAAGGGTTCATAACGATAATTTGAACTCACTTCCCGCAAATATTGTGCAACTTATTAAAAAGAGGAATAGATTTAGGTCATTGTGGATAAGAACCAGAAATACTTTTTATCTATCAGAAGTTAAAGTTCTTAATAATTTGATAAAATTTTCTACTCAAGAGCACAAAAATAAAAAGTGTAAGTAAGAAAAAAAAACAGTCAGATTCCAGCGTTAAAAACTGGAAACTCAGTTCTATTGACAAATCTCGAAAAAGCAATAGCTTTGGCTCATGAATTTTTTGAAAATTATCAATTAGGTAACAATGTTTCGAGCAGTAGTTCTACTGAAATTGCTGTAGAGCAATCAATGGAAATTATAAGATCTCAACAATTTCAATTTAGCGATGATACAATTACAGTACAGGATGTAAAAACTGTACTTGGTAGCCTTAAAAATTCCAAGAGCCCAGGACTCGATGGTTTGAAAAATATAATGTTAAAAAACTGCCCAGAACAGGTATACAATTTTTACAAGTCATTTTTACTGCTTGCTTTAAAAAAGGTTATTTTCCAAGGCAATGGAAAATAGCAAAAATAATTCCCATTCAAAAACCTGGAAAAAATCCTTCTATAAGTTCTAGCTATAGACCCATTAGTTTACTCAGTTCTCTAAGTAATGATCTTGAGAAACTCATAACAAATAAAATAGTGTTGCATTTGAACGAGCATAATATCCTTCCAGCGGAACAATTTGGTTTTAGAAGTAGTCATAGCACAGTGCATCAAGTGCATCGAATAACGAATGACATAAAAAGTAATTTTGCAGTAGGGAAAAGCACTGGTCTTATTAGATGTAGAGAAGGCTTTTGACACTGTGTGGCATAAAGGCCTTCTCCACAAACTCTTAGTTCTGGATTTTCCAACTTTCATTATAAAAATGATAAATTCCTTTTTAACTGAAAGATTTTTTAAAGTTTCAGTAAACAATTCCTACGCTGATCTATATGAAATCCTTGCAGGTGTACCACAAGGATCAGTTCTTGGTCCTGTTTTGTATACCATATTTACTTATGATTTCCCGACGTTAACAAACTGTAAATCAGCTATTTTTGCAGACGATACGTGTTTGTATTCATCAGATTCAGTTGGTTTTAACATCGAAACCAACTTGCAATCTGCGCTGAATATTGTGCAAACGTACCTTAATGATTGGAAAATTAAAATAAATGCTGGGAAAACTCAAGCCGTCTTTTTCACTAGAAAAAGAAAAGCTTGTTTTTTACCCACCAATATGCTTCAAATTAATGGTATTCCAACAGAATGGAAATCGAGTACTAAATATTTAGGAGTACACCTAGACAAAACACTTACTTTTGGGGTTCATATACAAGAAGCAATCAATAAGGTGAACTTAGCTATAAAAATTCTATATCCGTTTATTAACAGGAAATCCAAACTCAGTGTTGAAAATAAGCTCATCATTTTTAAGGTTATCTTTCAAAGTATCATGCTAAATGGGTCACCTATTTGGGGTAAATGTGCTAATAGCCATTTACTTCGATTATAAAGAACCCAAAATAAAATACTAAAAATGATGTTAAATCTGCCATGGCACTATTCTACGGAAGATCTCCACTTACTTGCCAAAATTGAAAAAGTTCCATTTAGAATAAGTTATTTGTTTGAGCGATATAATGCATCTTGCAGACTATCGGAAAACTACCTTATCTCAAATTTGGCTATTTAGAATTAACAAAAAAAAAATACAAACAAAAAATTAAAAAAAAACACGAAACTGAAAAAAAAATGTAAAAATAAAAACTTAAAACAAAAATGGTTAAAGCTTTATATTTGTTATTTATTTATTTATTTCTGTCTTTCTTTATTTATTTATTTATTTATTATTTATTATTTGTTATTTATTTATTTATTTCTTTATTTATTTCTGCCTTTCTTTATTTATTTATTTATTTATTTATTTTTGTTTCTTAACATATTTACTTTTTCTGTTTTTATTGTATTTATTTATTTACATGTTTATGCGTTTGTTTATTTGATTATTTGTTTATTTATTTAATTTATTTATTTTTTTATTTTATTTATTTATTTATTTATTTATGTATTTATTTATTTTTGTTTGTTAACATATTTACTTTTTCTATTTTTATTGTATTTATTTATTTACTTGTTTATTCATTTTTTTGTTTAATTATTTGTTTATTTATTCAATTATTTATTTACTTTTTTGTTTTTATTTATCTATTTATTTTTTTTTATTTATTTATTTATTTTTTATTAATATATATAAATTAAATTCTTTTACTTTATTTTCTTTTAAAAAAAACTTTATTAAACAAAATTCAACTTAATAATATATTTACAATTTTTCGTTAATACTAATGAATGCCCGGTCGAACCGCTTGTCTGATCTAAAACGTAATGTTCTCTCTGGACAACTCCGGATGGTTTTTATACTGCAATAATCAAGTTGATGCTGTGCGTGTTAGTGCGTGTTGCAAGATGTTGCGACACTTTGGTTTCGTAGCCAAGACGATTTAAATACTTGAATATAAAAGGGGTGTTTTCTGTGTCCGAGTGGATGATTTGGGCACACAATAAATATCCAGTTCATTTAATAGAACAATGATCCCTTTGTTAGATTTTTTTATGGCTTTTTGTTTTTATTACTTCTTGGTGCCATAACTCCCTCCTTGGTTTAAAATGCTGCGTCCCGCTGCATATTATTCTGTATTAATTTTTCGATACGCATACATCTCAGTTCAAATTATCCTGATCGTGATGTTTTCCTTTTTTTGTAATATGAGGCTGCAATAACCGTGGCGGCAATTATTATTAATGTTAATGAAGTGGTGCTGGTTATTGGTCTTTTTAATATTTCAGTTTTAATTGATTTCAAGATGCTTATGTTCTCAATTTCAAGTTCTTTATTTATGGCATTCAAGTATTCTTCAACTTCAAAGTTCGTAGATGAATAGCCTTTAAGATATTGTTTGACTTCGTATGTTGGGTTTTGGTAAGTGGTGTTGTCTACGGTGATTTCTTCTTGGAATATGATCAGATTTGTCCCTTCATATGTTTCATTGTTTATGTATCTTTTCCCTGACGTCAGTATATGTCCTTCGAAAATAATTTCTAACGGTGCATTCATTTCTTTAATTTTTTTATATTTAGCTTTTTTTAAATTTAACAAGTTTGACAAACATGAATCGTTATATTCTAATTTACAATAAAAATCATTTAATTCCAGTTTACAATCTTTTACATTGACATAAGTTTCTTGACATAATGCAATATTTTTTGGAATAACTAATTTTCCATCTTCATGGCTTATGGCCCTTGTTTCAAACATTTTACATTTTCTTATAATAATAGGGTATTTTATTAATATAACAATCAAATCTTTATTCTGTAATATCTTAATTCTAGATACATCCAGTAAATCTGATATTGATAAACTTATGTTTTCGGTTTTGACAATTTCATTAATATCCTTACTATTTAATAAAGCTGGATGTATGATTCCTAATTTAGATAACGTAATAGTGTTTATTAAGTTTTGCAATTCCAATATTATTAATTTAGTTTGTTTTTCAATTATATCGCTAACAAATGAATTTGAAAAATTTTCAATTAGGTTGAGTATTTTAGAGTTAATTAAATATTGTTTATTATTATTTAGAACTAAATCATTAATTTTATTTTCTATTATGATTTTGTCGTCGTGATCAGGACTACCTGCTATCCATTTCCATATCTTGCCTATTGTCTCTATAGCTCTCTTGTTCCTGTGAGTAATAGTTAGTTGCCCTATTAACGTTTGCATGATGTTGAAATCAGTATCATGTCTGTCGGTTACTTGTGTATCTGGGTAGTTAGTTCTATCGTGATGTACATATTTTTATCATACGTTTGGCGCTAGCAATAGAGTCTTTGATTTTGGTCAAGTTTGTTATATGGAATAAGGTTGCGTAATCTTTATATAGTAGTACATCCCCATTTTCTATTACTACATAGTCCTTTCTTGAGTAGTCAATTACTTGTAATGCGTCTACTACTGTAAGCAGTAACATGGGAATGATTGGAAACATTTTTGATCTGAAATTTAGGTAACAATTTTTAAGTTATCCTTGTGTATGATACGTCCTTTTTTTGTTTTAATTGTGTGTCCTAAATCTTCCTCTACTATAATTTGTTTGTACTTGGGTCTAAGCTTTCCCCATCTATTGTTTGTTGTCTTCTCATAAACTATTTCACCTTTCTTTAATTCAATTTTCTTCCTACCTTTGTTTTCTCTGGCCAATGTAGTTTTTTGAACCTTACATAATTTGCTTGATACATTTGTATGTTCCTTTCTATTAAAAAGAATGTCTAAAGGTTTTTCTTCTGTAACTGAATGTATAGTCTTGTTATATTCCATTGCTGCTTTAATAACTATTTCTTCAGTATCTATTAATTTATATTCTTCTTTTAGGCATCTAGCTATTTCTTGTATTGTTGAATGAACACGTTCAACCTGTCCGTTTGATAACGAATGTTTCGCTGGTACAAAGTACATGTCAATTTTTTGTCTTTCCATAAGTTTTTTGAATTGTTGTGACGTAAAGGTTGGGTCATTGTCGCATACTATGCTAATACAGTTTGGAAAAGTCTGTAAGAGTTCTAACATCTTAATTCCCATTTCCATTTTGTCTTTAATAACTTTTACCACTAGATACTTGGAATACTTATCTATACAAGTTAAAATTTTTGTGTTTTCAAATAATAATATGTCTATGTGTAATGACTCCCCCTCTCTTTTAGGAATTGGCGTCTCGCCAATCAATTCTGTATGTGGTTTGCGATTATATTTATTTTCATTGCATATATTACATGATTTTACAAACATTTCTACTTGTTCCCTCATTTCGGGCCAATAATAATTTGAAGTAATTTGTTTTATGTTTTCTTTAGAACCTCTATGTGCTCTTGTGTGTGTTTGTTCTATAATTATTAACTGGTCGTCTTTATTTGAAATGTCAGTAATAAATTGTTTGCATCTTATAAATTTATTAGTAAAAGTTTTAAGTATTTCTTTTATGTCATATATGACTTCAGCGGTTGTGAATATACCTACAGTTCCTGGTTTCAGATATTCTTTAAATAAAGAGGTTAATTCAGAAGGGTTTGTATATTCAATTAAGTGTCTTTGTTTGTTGGGGAAAGGGTTCAGAATCTCGTGTACGAAGGTTGATGATTTGTTTATTAGAATTTGTTGATTAAATTGATTTAAAGGTTTATCAAGAGTTTCGATAGAGTTTGTTTCGCTGCTTTCGGCAGAATGCATTGTCGCTTTGTCAGATGAATCATCTGAAATGTGGTTCAAGTTTTGTCTACTCAGGGCATCAGCTACCACATTGGTTTTCCCTGGTTTATATACAATTTTAGGGGCATATTCCTCTATCAACGCATGCCATCTTTTCATTTTATTATTCGGGTTTCGTTTAGAAACTGCATAAGTAAGAGGCTGATGGTCTGTATGTATTTCTAGATTTTGAACACCGTATAGGTAATTTCTTAAGCTTTTTAGAGCAAATACAATTGCGTACAACTCTTTCTCGTTAGTTGCATAATTTCTTTCTGTTTTCGTTAATGTTTTCGATATAAATGTAATTGGTTTATTATCCTGGGACAATACTGCACCAATTGCATCGTCGGAAGCGTCTGTTGTTAATATGAATGTTTTATTAAAGTCTGGTTGAGTTAGTTCAACTTCGGCCATTAAGTGTGTTTTCAGTTCATTAAAAGCATCTACACCTTCTTTATCAAGGTTAATTTCCGTTTTCTTTGCCATGTGAGTGGAAACATGACCATTTTCACTCTGCAAATATTTGGTTAGAGGTTTAGCTATTGCTGCATAATTTTTTATAAATTTACGATAATAGCCGATCATACCTAAGAAGCTTCGTAATTGCCTCAGGGTTTTGGGGATAGGGTAATTTCTTATGGTTTCAACCTTTTCAGGATTAGTTTTAATTGTTTTATGAGCTACAACATAACCCAAAAATTCTACTTTTTCTTCAAATAGACGTGATTTCTCCACTGAAATTTTCATATTGGCTTCTTTCAATGCCTTTATAATTATATTTATATGTTCGATATGTTCTTGGACTGTCTTTGAGAATATTATAATGTCATCAATGTAGACATGACATATTTTCCCAATAAATGGTCTAAGGATATCGTCCATTGCTCTCTGGAATATTGAAGGAGCATTCTTCAATCCAAAAGGCATACGAACGTATTCATATTTTCCGTTATTCACGGAAAAACTAGTTTTCTCTACATCTGATTCTTTCATTCTTATTTGATGAAAGCCACTTTCCAGATCTAATGTAGAGAAGTACTTTGCCTCCCCTAAGTTACTTAGTATAACGTTTGTATCCGGTATTGGGTATTTATCGGATACAGTAAGTTCATTAAGTTTTTTGAAGTCGATCACCAATCTTTGTTTTGGTGTCCCATCTTCGTTTATTCCTTTTTTCGCAACTACCCATACAGGAGAATTGTATGGACTTTTCGAAGGTCTGATTATGCCTTCATTTAATAATTTTTTTAATTCTTTGTTAACGAAATCGTTAGCTGAAAGTGGGTACGGGTATTGCTTACTCCAGATTGGGGTATCAATGTTAGTACTAATCTCTGCTAGGACATCCGTTCTGAAGGGTAGAGTAAGATCAATTTCATCATGAATACTTGATATTTTCTTCATAATTGAACTTCTCAGTTCTTCAATATTATTTTCTTGAATCGAATTAATAAGTTCCACTTTGTCTAAATATATTTTCTCTATCCTATTACCGTATCTTAACAACTTGTTATCGAAGTCAATTTCTGCTTTAACGTGGTTTAATAAGTTTGCACCTATTAATGCATCATATTCAAAATTATCTATTATATAAAATCTTGTTTTTGTATTTAGTACAAAAACTTCATGATATTTTTTTATAATTATTTCGCCACTTGGCGTTCTCGCTCTTTTAAAAATTGGTAGGGAAATTCCGTTCTCGAAAGTATTTGGTTTGCAGTAGTTACTACTGGCACCAGTGTCAATTAATATTTGTATTGTTTTATCGTTTAGTTTTCGTGATATGTGGGGTAGTCCCCACGTTCGTCTAAAAAATGTTCATCTTCGTTGATATTGTTTATGCGGTTTACTTTGGGAACGGTTGCTTGAACCGATCCTTGTGTATTGTGAAACGTATCATTTTGTCTTTTAAAAATTGGACGTGGTGAGTTATTGTAAGTGTTAAAATTGGGTTTTGTCCACTTCCAATTAGTATTAGGGTTATAACCGTGACTTGGTCCAGGTCTTTGATAGTTTGTTTGGGTATGAATTTGTTTTAAGTGATTAACGTCACTTCTATTTAAATGTCTGTTTGCCGAACTTCCTAACTCCATTGGTTCGACCTTTTGTTGTGTCTGTATGCGGTGATTGTCTTGTTGGAATTGTCTGTTTTTATTGTCACCTCTCGTGGGAAAACGTAAGTTGTTATTTCTTTCCATTTGGGGTCTGAATTGTGAAGCAAATAATGCTCTGCTATTGTTGCTTTGCAATTCTTGTGCTTTTGCTAAGGCAGAGGGTAAATCACTTGGATTTATAGAAAATAAGATGTTAGATAGGTTACCATTGAGACCTGATATAAATACCCTCAATGCATTGCTTCTATGCATTCTGCATAACTCTATGGACATGGGTGTACTGTTACCATGGGTCATAACCGTCTTGTTGATTATCAAGGTTAATTTTTCATTAACCTGATTATAATAGTCTATCACTGTATTATTTCCCTGTCTTAGTATTGACAATTCTTGTTCTAGCATGTGTATCGGTCGTTTGTCTGCATAAGCAAAGTCTAAGCGCGAAATTATGGCATCATAATTGAGTACTGTGCCGTGATTTGTCAAAATATCGTTTGCTGCACCTACTATTTTATTTCTTAATATCGTCAGTGCCGAAAAATATCTTTTGCTACCTATGGTATACAAGGATATTGAATTGGATGAAGCCTCTCGCCAACTGACGTATGCATTTTGATTTCCAGAGAATTCTGGCAGTGATTTAACAACATCTAAGGATTCGTTGCATATTATTCCTTCGTCAATTGTTTGCTTAAAATAATTTTCTACATGAGAAGGATCTCCTAAGCTAGCTAGTTGGGCAGTCAGTAAGTCTATTCTACTATTGAACTTATTTGTAAGTTCTGTCGTTGTCACCGATATAGCCCTAGAAATAATCTGTTCGAGTTCTAGTGCTGTTGCCATATTGTCTTTGTCTTTGTCTAGTATTTTTTCTTTCCCTAATATTTCGTTTTTTCTTTTGTCCTGTGTTTTAATTTTTTTTAAACTTTTATGTTCTTTAATGAATTTTTTAAATGAATCAGACATATACTTATTTTAATATATAGAGAAAAAAATAATGTTTTTATAATAATAATATTAATTTACTTAAAAATACAAATTTTCTCACAACATGGTCTGCTACAGCTGCTGGTGTTCTGGATACTTTTCAGTTTCTCCTTTATTGTACGCCGCTGGCTTTTGGTTCACTGCACTTTTTATCCTCTTTGGGATATAATTTGGCAAAAAAGTTTTGGCGGATACCGCTAGTGTCACAATTTACTTTATTTTTTCAATTTTTAGTTAACACTTGGGCATCCCGGTTGAGCCCCCAATTAAATTCTTTTACTTTATTTTCTTTTAAAAAAAACTTTATTAAACAAAATTCAACTTAATAATATATTTACAATTTTTCGTTAATACTAATGAATGCCCGGTCGAACCGCTTGTCTGATCTAAAACGTAATGTTCTCTCTGGACAACTCCGGATGGTTTTTATACTGCAATAATCAAGTTGATGCTGTGCGTGTTAGTGCGTGTTGCAAGATGTTGCGACACTTTGGTTTCGTAGCCAAGACGATTTAAATACTTGAATATAAAAGGGGTGTTTTCTGTGTCCGAGTGGATGATTTGGGCACACAATAAATATCAAGTTCATTTAATAGAACAATGATCCCTTTGTTAGATTTTTTTATGGCTTTTTGTTTTTATTACTTCTTGGTGCCATAACTTATATATATGTATTTATTTATTTATTTTGTCTGTACAAAATTATTTGTTATTTTGTATGTAGTTATTTATTAACTTTTTATTTTACTTGTAAAGCATTTTGAGATTAGCTTTTTTCGATGCTTCCCAGCCTCCTATTTTCTCCAATCTTGGATAACCATGTTTCTTCACAATTTGAAGAAGGTTTTTTTTGTAGCTTTTTCCTTCGATTTGTTCATTATGTTAAACTGTGATAATTTATATAAAATTGTTATTTTTTTCAGAAGTAAAGTAGGGTTATACTAAATCTCTGTAAATTGTGCAATATAGTTATAAGAAAAAATGTAAATAATTACTGCTACAATAAAATATATATACATATCAGTGGCGATGGCACCATATAAGTCGATTCCCATCGACTTACCTTTTGTAAATCTCAATATCAACAAACAAACTTCACGCAACATGTATATAAACAAATCATACAACAGCAACGCTTGTGACATCGACATTACTTTACAATAATTCAATCAACATGTATTTTCTTCTTTAAAGGTATGCCGGGTTATTATTTTATCGCTGAATAGAACAAAATTTGTTTTCTCTCCCGTTTTCTCTTCTACTTCTCGCTAGGCGCGTGCTTCTTTATTCAACCAACGCTTTCTTAAGCATAGAAATAACCCGATGTTCGCCGCCTTTCATCCGATGAATTTGTATGTATCTGAAAATTCACTTGCTTGTGCAAAAAACAAACAAGATTGTTGGAAATGGAGAAATACGCATTGCGCATGTCAGGTCAGGTTGAGCCTAGCAAAGCAAAGCAATATGTTGACGCACTACACTTGTTATTCATTTTCATAGAGTAAACACAAATTCAACCATTCTGTACAGGAAACAAGCCAAACGTAACCCGTTTCTTATGGACTTATTGGATATTTTCCTTCATTCTCGGCGGATAAAGTTTATGAAGTTGGGGTTGCCACTTAAAGAAAATTGCGTAGTGGAATAATTTTTGGCAGAAAGTTACTGTAATTTTAGTTAAGTGGCACAAGTAGCCAAAATTAACTAGGTAAATGAGATTTTGTTCTAAAATACAGTTTACAAGCAGATTGCAGTGCAAGGTGTAGATATGAATAAAAGTGTAAACAACAAAGTTATTAATTAAAGATAAAAAGTTAATTAAAGTTTGAATTGGAAGTGATTTGTGAAAAGTGGTTGCATTTTGTTTAAATTTTAGTTACTCAAAATTCAAAATGGCTCTTATAGGAATAGATTGCTGTTAGTTAAAAGTAATGGCTTTGGGAAACTTAATTCCTTAAAGAAAAAAAAAGTGATAGAAATAGGACGCTCTACCCCTCCATTGAGCTTATCTATTAAATAAGAAAGCAAAGATTTTTGTAGGTTTTCGCGTTATGTTAAAAATTCTTAAAAATTTTAAAATTACCAACAATATTTTTCATATAAAGAAATAGTTTTGTGAAATAAATTTTTAGTCGAAAAAAATGTTTACCAATTTTAGTAGCATTTCTTTTATTTTTACAAATTGGATGAGAATGAAATTAATTTAAGAGATATCAAGAACCGAACATTAATTTTTATCAAATTTGCATACTATTTTTTGTAGATTTTATTTTTTTATGAAAAAACGGACTGTTGGATTTTTATAAACAAATTACTGAATATCGAAAACAATATTTTCTGAGAAATAAAATAAGTTTGAAGCTAATATTTGTAATTTTTGAAAAGCTACTTGAGTCGAAAGTAAATTTTTACGAAGTTTAAGTATTGTTTTTTTTTTTTTGTCAATTCGATTTTTCTCAAAATTTTATCGATAGTTGAACACAATATTTCTTGTAAGTTAAAATTAGTTAGAAGCCATTATCTCAAATCTTTGAAGTATTTGAGTCGAAAATCAATTTTTACCAACTTTTGTTAAATTTTGTTTAGGTTATTAATTTTTTGTACAAAAGCTGTCAATTCGATTTTTCTCAAAGTTTTACCGAATGTTGAAAACAATATTTGTTATAAGATAAAATTAGTTGGAAGCCAATATTTCAAAGTTTTGAAAAGATATTTGAGTCGAAAATCAATTTTTACCAACTTTTATTAATTTTTTTTTAGGTTTTTATTTTTAGTAAAAAAACTGTCAATTCGATTTTTCTCAAAATTGTTCGGAATGTTGAAAATGATATTTATTTTAAGATAAAATTAGTTGGAAGCCATAATCTAAAATTGTCGAAAAGATTTTAAGTCGAAAATCAATTTTTACCACCTTTTATAAATTTGTTTTTAGGTTTTTATTTTTTGTAAAAAAAAAAACAATATTTGTTATAAGATAAAATTAGTTGGAAGCCAATATTTCAAAGTTTTGAAAAGATATTTGAGTCGAAAATCAATTTTTACCAACTTTTATTAATTTTTTTTTAGGTTTTTATTTTTAGTAAAAAAAATGTCAATTCGATTTTTCTCAAAATTGTTCCGAATGTTGAAAATGATATTTATTTTAAGATAAAATAAGTTTGAAGTCATAATCTCAAGTTTTTGAAAAGATATTTGAGTCGAAACTGAATTTTTACCAACTTTGAGTAATGTTTTTTTTAGGTTTTTATTTTTTATAAAAAAAATGTCAATTTGATTTTTCTCAAAATTTTAACAGATATTAAAAATGTAATTTTTTGTTGCACAAAATTGTTTTGGAGATATGTATAATCATTTTTTATTCGTAAAATTTTTGAGATGACAAAATTTTTTTCGATTTTGCGGCTTTAAAAAATTAACTTAAAGTTTTGTATACAACTCCATCTCTTCGTCACCTTAAAGTTGTAGCACTCCATAAACATTTTAAGAATGATATCATTAAATAATTACAAATTGTAAATATTCAATGATGATATGTTACGTGACACATTTCCACAAATTTTTTATTTAAGTGTTGCTTCAGTTGAGAGATCTTTTTCAGCAATACATTAATGAAATGTACTTGCAATGTACATTTCTGATATTTTTTCTAGTCGCTCATTTTTCTCCGACTTACCTTTAGAAATAAGTCACGCCTCGCCACTGATACATATATATGAGCTTTTATCCCGAACCGGGTCAAAAGCATCACACCTAAAGAAAACACATGGTGCGATGGGAGCTGCAAATTGGTTATTAGGGCCGATGAAGTAAGTTTCAAACCAACTTGGCCCCTGTCATTATCCACGGATGGAACTTGCATCAATGAGATTGAGCATCTCGATATTCCCGGCATGTTTGCCACCAACCATTGTTTTATGATTACTTACAGTGTATAACCAGCTCTCTCTGAGTACAGTCCACACTAGTTTCACGGTTTTTAATTGTTCACCTTAATAACTAAAAATACAAAATTCTCTAATTTAAAACAACTTTATTTAACTGAATTTAACTGTCTGTAAGTAGATTATTAAATTAATTGATAAGTGCGCTCCCAGAAATGGCAAAAGACCCCGGCGGGGGCTCCCGCCAAAACTACTGGGTATCGCTTGATCCCGATCCGGCTAGCTTAATAAGGAAAAAAACAAATTTAGGCAATTATAAAGATTTTCCCAATATGAGACATCAAGTAATTAACACGAACAAAAAAGAATGTCCGAAATTCTTAGTGATAAAAAATAAATATTCGGCAAAACCATTGAACGAATTTAATATTTTCCTTGTCACAAAAGCTATATCTGGTCTTATCAGCGACCCACTAAGTGTCAAATTTACGGCCGATGGTAATATTCTTTTGCTTACAAAAAATACACAACAAGCTAATATAAAAAAAACGAAAATAAAAAGAATATTAAAATTTTTAATTTTATATTTATTATTTTATTTTTGAATAAACAATAATTTTCACAACTTAATGATTATATGATGTATCGCGACGCGTTTCGGATATTGTCATCCATCATCGGGCGTATAATTCACTGACTGCATTAATTTTTATTTATTATTGGCTTGATGTTTGATGTTGTAGCTCTAATGCAGGTTTGAAGCTCTTCTATTGTTATTTTTTGATTGTTTAATATAAGTTGTGTGTTTGACGTCAATTGCTGTTTTTTGTTGTTTCTATAGTTTGAGCTTTGGAGGTTCTTCTATTATGTTGTTGTTATTATTGTATAGTGGATTATAAGTTTGATATCTAATTATGTCTATTGTTTTTGTTGTTGTAATATTTGATGGCAGTGTCATATAGTGGGTTCGTTTTTAGTGTCAATTTATCATTTAGTAAATTGTTTTGTTCTTGTTTATGTGCAACGTAAATCTCATATTCCTCGGCGGCGTCGAGTATGTGTCCTTTCTTGCATAGGTGAAGGGGGGTGCAGTTCTTGTCAAAATTTGTATAATTGTGGTTCTCGTCGATGAGATGCAGGGCAAAATTCGATCTGGTGTTGGCTTTCGGCTTGTGTTCTTTAAATCTTTCGTAAAATGGTCTGCCGGTTTGACCGATGTAAAATTTGTCGCAATCGTCACAATTAAGTTTATATACTCCTGTATATGTTTTGACATTTTGTTGTGTTTTGGGTTTTAGTATGTTTTGTACCTATGTTATTGTTGGTTTTAAATGAAATGTTTATGTTATGTTTTTTGAACTCGTATTGTAGAGTTTGTGGTAGAATGTTTGTGTAATTAATTGATGTGTATGTATTGTTATTGGGTCTAATTGTTGTGTTATTGTTGGTATGATTTCTTTTCTTTTTATTGAGTAATTTGTCTATTATTGATGTGTTATATCCATTTGCATGTGCGATTTGTTTTATGGTATTTAGTTCATTATTGTAGTCATATGTGTCCATAGGAATATTTATAAGTCGATTTATAAAAGCATTAAAAGCTGCCATCTTTTGGGAAAGTGGGTGGTGTGAATCTTTATGGATAGTTATATCTGTGGTTGTGGGCTTCCTGTATATTTTATATTTTAATTTGTTGTTGTCTTTAGTTATGTTTAAGTCTAGGAAATTTATGCTATTGTTATTTTCTAATTCTGCTGTAACTTTTATTTTTTTTATTTGTTTGTAATATTCATTGTTAAAGGTAAAATAGTTTTGTTTAAGTATTGTTTTTAATAGAAATATTATTTCGTTTATTTGTAGAGTGTTTATGGTTGCGGTGGTGGTTAGATTTTCTTTCAGTATTTGTATTGTTTCTTCTATTGGTATGTTTGTGTACATATTGGTGACGTCAAATGATATAAGTTTGTAATTTGATGATATGTTTAGGTTTTGTAATTTTTCTATTAGGTTTTTATTGTTAAGGATGCTGTGATTATTAATTAAATTGATGTTGTTTTTTATGATTTTTTGTAGTGTTTTTGCTATTTTATATCCTGGTGCTGTTGTATAGTTAATAAGTGGTCTTATTGGTGTTCCTTGTTTGTGTATTTTTGGCAATCCTGTGAATTGTGGGGCTATTGCATTTGGTTGTTTGAATTTATTCGTATTTTGGTTGGGGAATAATTGTTTACTATAGTTGATGGCGTTGTTAATTTCTTTGGTGTATTTAATAGTTGGATCATTGTTAAGTTTTTGTATGTTGTTATTGTCAAAAAAGTCTTGAGTTTTTGTTATGTAGTCTTGTTGGTTGATGACAACAGTAGAAGTAAGGGCGACTGGTGATGGGAATTTCTTGCGGTTAATCGCAGATAAGGAATAATAATATTGAAAAAGAAAACAAGTAAATTGATTGGGGCTCGAACTTGGGATGTGTGGATTTTTTTTTTTTTTTTCCAAATTCATTTTTATTAATTCATTCTTAAGACTATCTTAAAGCTAGACAAAAATTCATAAAACTAGCCTAATTATCCATAACTTACAACTAACTTACTGGTCCCATACGGACACTCTAAGTTAAACAATAATACTTAATGCTAATGCCTTTCGGCCCTAAGATCTATTTAACTTCAATTCATTTTATTTATTTGTGTATTCATTAGAAAATTTAGCAAAAACTAATGTCAATATCCTTTTTTATTTTTACTTAAAAAACTACTTAAAATAAGGTCCTTAATATAAAATTTAAAGCTAACTAAAACTACCTATTCTACCTATAAACTACTTAAAACTAGAACAACCACAGCAGAAAATCTAACTATCTAAAGTTTTTTGTTTTTCATATTTTGTCTTTTTTTTTATTTTTATTTTTTTTGATTATTCCATGATTTTTTTTAAAATTTTTTTTTTTTTTTTTTGTATTTTTCTTTTTTGTATGTTTTGTATTTTTTTGTATGTTTTTTTTTTTTTTGTGCCACCATGCCTATTCTACTTAAAACTAAACCCTAAAACTATAAAACAAGTATGTAAGCCAGCCAAGGCTTAAAACCCCATCCCGACTACTCACTATCAAGTGCCGATTGAAGCCACCAAAACTGGCTCTCCTGCTTCACCCTATCAGTTCGGTCCCGTTCGGACACAGCCCTACTGAACCGAAGGAGCTCTGCTCCGCTTTGTGCCATGACGTCCCGATTGTACAGGAGTCGCCTATCCACGGTTCGTCGTCTAACGTGGTAGATTAACGGAACTGCCAATCTATCCTGTATCAGACCGCATCTGTCTAAAAAGAGGAATGCCTCTGGTGGAATGAAGCCGCTCAAGCGTGCACTCTCAAAATACTCGTCGTTCGGATAGAACGCCCCGAAAATTAAATTGTTGGTCGAAGACATAGCTCTTGCAATGTGACCTCGAACGAGTTTTATCACGAAATTGTCAATTCTGTTGATTCGAGCCCCGTTGTATAGGACCTCGTTGGAATAGTAGTGCACGTAAGAAGATTCGGCTGTTCGATATAAGCCGGTACAGCGTCGTAAACACTGCCGCTCGAACACCCGAAACTTCTCCATCTGGGAAGGGGCAACGTTGAACCACACAGGACAACCATAAACGATCATCGGCCGTATAAGGGCCATGTAGCAAATTACCTTCACTCTGGGGTCAAGCCGACTGCTAAAAAACAGCCGTTTCGTCAGAGCGAAGGCTCCTCTGGCCCTGGTCAGAGCAGCATTTATATGTCTGTCGAAATATAAATACTGATCTAACCAGATACCGAGGTACTTCACTACACTTTTGCTCGCTAATGGCTGCCCGTGAAGATCAACGATAACCATCTTGCGCCAATTCTTGCATGTATCCCTCGTGGCCCTAGCCAACGGAGTCCGGAACAGAATTGTCTCCGACTTATGGACATTTATTTTCAGTTTCCAGTCGTCGCAATATCGCTGAATCTTGTCGAAATCACGCTGCAAGAGAATTCTAATAACCTCAACCTTTCGGGCAGTTCTGTACGCAATAAGATCGTCGGCGTACGCAATTGCCTTTGTAAGACTACCTATCAGATCGCTGGTGTAAATGCTGAAGAGAATCGGCGAATTCACCGCTCCCTGTTGAAGACCATTTTTAATTAAGAATGTTTTGGTAGAAGTTACATTGCCACTTTTGACAACAAACTTTCTACCGTTAAGCATATCATAAAGTATATACAACAATGGCTTGCTTATGCCAAGCCTGCTCAGTTTTAGGTAAAGACCCTCTAACCATACGGTGTCAAAGGCCTTTTCCAAATCAACCAGAACAGCACCTGTGCATTGTTGTTTTGTTTTATTCCATTGGATATCAGAAACGAGTTTAGACGCAGCATGAATTGTGTCATGACCCGCCTTGAACCCGAACTGTTTATCCGGAATTATTTTGTTTTCCGCAGCCCACTTAGTCAGAGCCCTATTAATGATCTTTTCGAAAACTTTGCTGATGCTCGGAAGAAGACTTATCGACCGAAGATTTGACGGGTTGCAGTTGTCCTTTCCCTTTTTCGGGAGAGGATGAACCACAGCGGTCTTCCAATGCACTGGATAATATGCATTATTTAGTGCATTATTGAAGAGTGTGGTGTAAATGTCAATTGCCTCCATCGGTAAATGTCTTAGTACAACGTTGGATATACCATCGACACCTGCTGACTCGAACTTGGGATGTGTGGATTGAAAAGCAAGCGCGCAACACATTGTGCTAATGTGTGGATATAATTTGTAGTGTTTTTAATTGTATATTATTGTAATTTGTAATCTATTTTTGTTTTTTTTTTTTGAAAAATAGAAAATAAAAGACAAATGAATTGGTTGGGGCTCGAACAGGAGATGTATGGATTGAGAAGCAAGCTCGCAACTCATTGTGCTATTGTGCGGATATGTTTTGTGGTGTTTTTAATTGTATATTATAGTAATTTGTAATCTATTTTTAGATGTTTAATTGTTGATTTAAAAAAAAAAATAGAAAAATATTGTTTGCTGCGATGACGTTGGTGGCGGGGCCTGGGGTCGGGCTGGGGCTGGGCTGGGGCTGGGCTGGGGTGGGGGCGGGGAGGGGGCTGTGTGTGTGTGTAGTTTTGAGGATAATATCTGGGGCGAGTGTATGGTAGTGAAATGGTACGTTTTTGTGGGCTGAGGTTAGGAGATAATCAAAAATTACCAAGAGGTTTTATTTAAGGATTTGTATTAAATATTTATGTATTATTTTACAATAAAAAAAACCACATTTCAAAGATATGATCAACTAATTTTTAGTGAAAGGGAAGATTACAAGCTAACTGACTGAATATAAATTCCACATTCGTTTTCAATAACTTCAAAAGCAAAGTCTTAAAATTAAATAGAAAATAATGAGTTCTCAGGCGTGCAATTTTTTACAAAAAGTGAATGCTCTAGCAAAGGAGAAAAAAATAATTAATATAAAAGATCTGTCACCAGTGCCTTAAAAAATTATTAGGGCATTTAAGTGCAACACAAAGTACGGGCGGAAAGTACTTCTAGAGTTGGAAGATGGAAAAGTTTTTTTACCAACGTGCTATGAATCACTGTCAGATGAAGACTTGGAAAAGATGAATAGGTTAATGATAAAAGTAACCAAATCTTCTTCTTACATGCCAGGAATTCATTTTATTATGAATGATAGCAAAGAAATTGTTGAGGAAAGGGTAAATTTTTTTTTTTAAATGTGGTATTGTAAAATGCTTTAAATTAATATTTTTGTATTTAGCGCTTCAGGATTGTGTCAAGAGAAGTAACAATGGTAAAAAGATTCAATATCAAAGGAAACAAAATTAATTTTAAAATCAAACCGATTCCAATTGATGAAGAACCAACTACGTGGGTGAGGGACGCTATCGAGGGGATTGCTGAATTTGTTTTTAAAGAAATTGATGGGGACGACAAAGTTGGGGTTACTTTTAGTGGTGAAGGATTTTCGCTCGAAAGAGGAAGTGGATGGATAAATTTCAAAAGTGCTTCTGAGTTCCAGACAAAAGATATCTGGGATATGATACAGAAAATTTTCCAGAGTAATTCGAAAGGATTAAATACAGACACTTTTTCTATGAACGTGACCACAGTAAAAGTTCCAAAAGGAAGAGGGAATCGTCGTGGTAGTAGCTATTACAATAACTTTGATGAAGAATGTGCTAAGCGTAAAGGAATCATTACCATTAAAAATACAGATAATTTATGCCTCCCAAGAGCCTTATTTGTTGCTAAAGCATTTGCAAATAAGGCAAGCGACTTTAATAAAATCATAAAAGATAATTTCAAAGTTCAGACAAATGGAGCTTATCAATTGATTAAGGATGCATGTGTTGAAGTTCCAGAAGATGGTTGTGGTATCCCTGAGCTACACCAATTTCAAAATTATTTGATCGATTTTAAAATAACAGTCTTTCAATATGGAACAAAGGGGCGATCGACAGTATTCGAAGGTGTTCCTGCCAACCCTACTACCGGAAAGAGAATTAATTTGATTTTCAATAAAAATCATTTTAATGTAATAACATCTTTGACATCAGCATTTTGTTGTTCTTACTTCTGTGAAGAATGTCTCATTCCGTACCAGACAAAAGGAAGACAAAAATGTGTCAAAACATGCCCTCAGTGCCAAGAAACACCGGCTTGTAAACAAGTTCCCAATGAGACTAAGTGTGAAGATTGCAACCGAAGTTTCCGGGGACAACAATGTTTCTGTAACCATAAGGCATCAACCTCCAGTAAGAAAGCATTGTGTGATAAAATTCAGAAATGCTTTAAATGTTTAAAGACAATTGGAGGTAATAGAAAACACACATGTAACGAGTTCTTTTGTGCACGATGTAAAAAATTTGTGCTCCAGGATCATTTTTGTTACATATTACCAGACAAAAGAACTCCAAGAACTGAAAATTGCCTTTATATTTTTTATGATCTGGAAAGTCAGCAAAAGCATCAGGATAGTGCTGAATGCATGGAGGAGGAGGAAAAAGACGGGGTTATAAACAAAATTCACAAACCCAACCTGGCGGTTTTGCAACAGAGATGTAGTTCTTGTATTGAAGTTTTAAAATTACATTTTTGCAATGTCTGTGGTTTTCGACAACATATTCTAAGCAGCAATGTGATTTACAACTTAATACATTACATAATGAACATGAGACAGAAATTTAAGAATGTCATTGTGATTGCGCACAACGGACAAGCCTATGACCATCAGTTTGTGTTAAATTATTTTTTAACTGAGACGATCTGGAAACCAGAACTGATTATGCGAGGCTCCAAAATAATTTTAATGCAAATAGCAAATATTAAGTTCTTGGATTCTCTGAATTATTTCCCTATGGCCTTATCAAAGCTACCAAAAGCATTTGACCTGGACCCCACATATAAAAAAGGGTACTTCCCCCATTTTTTCAACACACTGGAGAATGAAAATTACGCTGGAAAATTACCTCCTTTAAAATACTATGCTCCTGATGCTATGAAGTCTGAAGAGAGGAAGATTTTTTTGACATGGTACAACGAACACAAAAATGACAATTTTGTTATGAAACAAGAACTAACTGAATATTGTATTAGTGATGTTAAGATTCTGGCTGATACATGTTTAAAATTTCGGAAATTATTTCTCGCTCAAAGTAATGTAGAGCCATTTTTGGAGGCAACTACAATAGCATCAGCCTGCAGCTTGGTATATCGTCGAAATTTTCTCAAGGAAGATACAATAGGGTTAATCCCACGAAAAGGCTACAGACTCACCGAAAATCAGTCTAAGAAAGCAATTCAGTGGTTAATTTGGGAATCCAAATTAAGGAAAATTAGTTTAAAACATGCTGCTAATGGAAAAGAAGTTAAAATTGCAGGCCTCAAAGTTGACGGATTTTGCGAAGAAACACAGCAAATTTTTGAATTTCATGGTTGTTATTACCATGGCCATCCTGTATGCCTTAAGCATAAACGAGATGACTCTCTATCAGGAGACAAATATGACACTCTTAACCAAAGATATCAAAGAACCATATCAAAAACAGAACATCTTAAATCTTTTGGATATGATGTTGTAGAAATGTGGGGCTGTGATTTTGAAAGGTTACTATCATTCATGGATCATAGTGCTGTTGAATTCCTAGAGAATCATCATCTTTTGACGAGCCTCCCCCTTGATCCTAGAGAAGCTTTCTATGGGGGAAGAACTGGAAACACCGTAAGTTTTTATAAATGTCAAAAAAGGGAAAAGATTAAATATATAGATGTCTGCTCCTTATATCCATGGGTGTGCAAATATGGAAAATTTCCCATTAAACACCCTAAAGTCTATACAGATGTAGATATATGCTCCCGTTTGACATTAAAAAATATTAGTGGCATAATAAAGTGCACAATTTTACCACCTCAAAATTTGTTTCACCCGGTTCTCCCAATCAAACAAAACCATAAACTGATATTTAGTTTGTGTAAAACTTGTAGTGCAAAGAAATCTAAAGAAGAATTTTGTTCTCATTCAGATAAGGAAAGATCAATAACCGGTACATGGGTAATAGAAGAAGTTGTAAAAGCCATTGAGAAAGGATACAAGCTTCTTGAAATCATCGAAATATGGGAGTATGAAGTGGTGCAGTATAATAAAAATACCCATTCCAAAGGTCTTTTCGATAGAATGATGGACCAGTTTTTAAAAATAAAACAAGAAGCATCAGGATGGCCCACAAACTGTACTACTGAGAATGAGAAAAAAGCATATATATTGGATTAGAAAAAGAAAATATAAAAATGGATTTTGAAGAAATTACAAAGAATGAAGGGAAAAGATCCTTGGCCAAACTTATACTGAATTCATTTTGGGGTAAGTTCGGCCAAAGAGAAAACCAAACTAAAACAATAATTGTTAACAATCCGGCTGATCTGTATGATATGGTAACGAACCCTTCCTTGCTCGTTTGCAATATACTCCCTATCAATGAGAAAAACGTTGTGGTAAACTATCAACATAAAACAGAAACTGCTGAAATGCTAAACACGGTCAATGTTTGTATTGCCGCATATACAACTACACAGGCACGTCTCAAACTCTATGAATATCTAGATAAATTGGGGCAAAGAGTATTGTATTATGATACAGACTCTATCATTTATACTAGTCGCGAAGGAGAATGTGAGCCTGAGACAGGGGTTTTAATTGGTGATATGACTGATGAGTTAGAATGCTACGGACCAGGGAGTTATATATCTGAATTCGTGAGCGGGGGACCCAAGAATTATGCGTATAAGGTTTTTAGTACGAATGATAATACCGAACATACTGTTTGTAAAGTAAAAGGTATTTCTTTGAATCACTCAACATCACAACAAATTAACTTTGATACCATCAAAAAAGCAATCCTGAGTACTGATGAGAAGGATAAAAATATTCAGATTATTTCTAATAACATTCGAAGAACAGCAGTTCACGAGGTCATAACAAAAACTGAAACAAAAACCTACAACCCTAAGTTGGAAAAAAGATTATTTCTCTCCGATTATACCTCTCTTCCATATGGATTTAAAAGGCAAATAAGTCATCCCCCATCGTCATCACTATCGCCAACAACAACAACAGCAACAACAACAACAATATAACATAAATAACCTGACTAAAAACTAAAATTATATAAATAAAAACTATAATGATTATTTACTCTTTGTTTTCTTTTGAACTTTAAACCTACATATATATAGATATAGATATATGTATATATGCAAGTATTTATTTATTTTAAGTAAAAGGTAGCATGGTTAATGAATTTCCATCAGTTGCTAATTGCAGTTACTTTTAAAATGTTCTGGTGTGAGAAAATTAAACAAGGAGAGAACTATTGCATATGCGAAGCGGCATGGTTGGAGATAAGATTTTCTGACATACTATTTTATTCAGAAATTATAGAACTTTTCATAACACCTGAGGATGGATCAGAGTGTTGCATATTTCGAATAAGGTGCGGGGAGGCCATGTCAACAATTTCAAATTTAAGATTACAATTTCAGCAACTACAACATGTTCGTCTAAGAGTTAGAGGAGGAGTATTAACTATAATTGGAAATATTTTTCCAAATTCAAGTGTAGTTAATCGAAAAGAGAGAGAATATCCTGCTCTTTGTCCCTTTAGTGAAGTTGAAGTTTTCGATACAACAGATAAGTTTATCAAAGAGCGTCATCCATCTCAACAGCATCATTACGACCATAATGTGGGGAAAATACACTTAAAACCTACAATTCCACATAGTCATCAAATGAAATTGTCTTAAATTAATTCATTATCATTATAATCATCATCGTCGTCATAATCATAAATATGAGGGGGAAAGACTGATAAGAGTTTCTGAGAAGTAAGAAAAATGGATTGTTGTAAAATTGCAAACTATATA
Source organism: Eupeodes latifasciatus (assembly GCA_920104205.1). NCBI lineage: Eukaryota > Metazoa > Arthropoda > Insecta > Diptera > Syrphidae > Eupeodes > Eupeodes latifasciatus. The sequence continues at coordinate 228,318,965 of OV049924.1, forward strand.
AATTCGCAAATGAAGCTCACTACCATATCAGTTTAAATTTATCTTCTGTACTGAAAGCGCAACAGCTTATTCCAGTAAAACCCTAGTGTTAAAATGTTTTCATTTCTAATATTTACTATTTGTACAATAGTACCATCCTTCGTAATTGCTTTACCACTACCACTGGGTATTAACATACAAGATCTCAATACTACAGATAATCTCTCGTTTGCATTGAATCTACCGAACAATGACACTGTAACAATAGGATTATCATTCCAATTGTTATCTTATTCACCTGCAGGAATCTTAAAAAATAACATAGAAGCAGTGAAGCAGAATAATGATTCAAAATCTAATGTGACCATAGAATCTACAACAACAATCACTACGGAAAAAAATGTATTAAAAAGGAACATTGTCACTGTAGAGGAAGCAATTGAAAATTTTAGGCAAGACTTAATAAAAAAGGAAATTGAAATATCCGGAATTATCCAGAGCAAGGATATATTTTACAGACATTTCAAACTAGAATTCGATGATGACCAAGCCCTAACTATACGATGTTCCTATGACAGTAATTTCAACCTACGCTCTCTTAGCATTAAGTGTTTTGAATATCATCAATATGAGACGGAAAGATTTTTGAGCAATGGAGAAGTTGAGGTTTTTATGAAAGAAGATATCGAATACAAAAGCGATGTGGAGTATATTGATTTCAAAACCATGAAACAAACTTATAGTATGAATATTGATTGAATATACATAATATAATGTGTAACCCAATGAATTTATATTTTGTTATGTGTTTATTATGTTTTTTTTTTTTTGGAAAAAATAAAATAAAATTATAAAAAAAAAAAAAAAAGTTATTTTATTTTTATCGAATCCAATTGAGAGGAATGTATCCAAGAATTGTGTTCAGATGGAAAACCCAACCATTTGACCAATAATTTATCTTTTTTCTGTTGAAGGACTTTCTCAATTAGGTAAATATCTGGAAACTTTGTTTTCTGCAATTCTTGTTCATAGAATCCGCCTTTGATGGGGTGTCCTTGAAAGTCCTCCAGTAAATATGTCACAGGATTTGTGCGTTGAATTTTTGTTATTTTAAATATTTCGGTTGTCCAATTTGGAGTATATCCCTTATCAAAAACATGTTTATACTTGCTTATTCGGACACGATCACCAATGATGAATTTAGACGAGGGAAATATTTTGATGCGATTATAGATTGATGATAATAAATATTTTTCATGTTTTGCTGTAACATTAGATGGCTTCATTTTTATTGTGCGATGCGTTGTATTGTTGTAGGTATATATTAATGTTTTTATTATATTTATCCAGCGATAGGAACCATTAAAACTAAATTCTTTCCACATCATATTTTTTAAGGTGCGATTGAATCTTTCAATAATTGAAGCCTTAAGAACACTAAATGAAGAGTAGTGTTTTATATGATGCTTTTTCATAAGATTTTGAAATGTTTTATTGTAAAATTCTTTTCCATCATCTGTTTGTAAATTATTTGGTATACGTCCTTTTTCAAGAATATTTTTCATTGCATTAGAAACATCTTGACCAGTTTTATTTTTTATTGGTATAGCCCATGCAAATTTGGAAAATGTATCAATCACTGTTAGAAGGTATCTGAAATTTTCGTTTTCGTCAGAGTAAACACCCATTTCCACCAAATCTGCCTGCCAGAGATCATCAAATCCTTTAATGATGACGCGCCTTCTCTTAAAATTCCTTCGCGCAGATTTATGTATTTCTTCGACAATGTTTCTTTTACTCATTATGAAGTGAAATGAAAGAATATACCGTGTTGTTTTTGTATAAATAGTTTATTTTAAATTTTATTTTAATCTCTTATATAATAACATCAATTTCTTAATTCGAATTATTTTATGTTCCATCATAAAACATGCACAAGTATCTGGTCCTTCTTTGCATACATTTGAAGACCATGGACAATTAAGAAAATGACACCCGTAAACAGATGTTGTGTTGGGGACATTCTGAAATTGTCTTAGAAATGATATAAAATTTATAATTTGGTCATAGTGTTCCTCCAATAGTATTTGTTGATTTACTTTTAGGAATTCCAAAACTTGGTTGAAAATCAAACTAGTGTTGATGTTAGACATTATATATATAAAAAAAAAAAAGACCTTCTAAATACTTCAACAACTTGACGTGAACTGAAGGCTTATTCCTTTCATTGCTTAATATATATTAAAATATTGTTTATGTTATTGTTGTTTCGTTTTCAAAAGGGTTTGGTTTTATTTTTGTATTATTATTATTATTATTATTTCTGCTTTTCAACAAAAGCTGGTGTATCTTTTCGTTTTCATTTTTAAAGTATTGTTCTAATTTAAGAAAGGAATAATCAACATAATTCTTTGTTGTGGCATCTGTTGTTTCTAAAGGCTCCCCCAAATTTTGTACTCGTTTTCCATTTAAATTTTAATCACCATTTTTGTTTTTTATAAAACTTTCACCAGGTTGGCCATGAGGTGCCTGAGGTCCCTGAGGTCCCTGAGGTCCTTGCTCTCCTCGAGGACCTGGAGGACCTACTTCCCCTCGTGGACCAGATAGAACATTGTTAGTAGTTTTATATGAAGAACGTCCAAACTTATCAATGGGCATTTTTATAGATATTATTATTTATTGAATAATGTGTGCTTCTTTTAATTCTTCTCTTATTGAAATAATTTCATTAGTATGATTACTATGACCAGCTTGCTGTGAAGCAATAAGAAGTTTCAAACGAACTACGAGTTCATTAGGATCATCCCAGTAAATATAATCTTTTTTCTTATTTGATAATTGGAGTAATCCACGCCCCACTATCTTAGGGGAGGGGGAGGGAGAGGGGGAGGAGGAGAAGGGTTCACTGGTAGTGCGAAATAGCTTTTTTATAATTTCTTTATATTTATGCCCTCGATTTCCATGTATCTGTTTTGATGAATCAAAGGAAATTCTATGTGCATTAGTGTCTTGCAATATTTCCTTGTACATTTTTAAATCTTCATTATTGTATAGTTTTTTATTTGGTTTTCTCTTAAATATTAACTCATACAGCCCTGACGTTCCTTTATACGTTTTGTTCTTAATGAGCATATTTTTTTCAATAAAATTTATGTATTCAGTACCGATTTTAAGTCGCGCTTTATCAGCTATACGAGGACCATATACTTTATCACTACATGTTGAATTATTTTTTAACAAATTTATATATTTATGAGATATTTCATCATCATTGTCATTATCAGCATCATTATCATTATCATCATCGTCATTTTCGTGATCATGGATAACTTTCTTCAGCTGTCGAATATTTTGATTCCTTATCACATTTTTAAATTTTCTAGGTGAAAAGATTTTAGATGTGGATGAAGAAGGAGTTTCAAAGTCGTTGAGATTATATGTAGCATTATCAATGGTTTCATGTTTAATTTTCTTAGAGGAATGTTTATAAGTTTCATAGAGATTTTCTTGAATATTCTTAGATTTTTCCACAAGTTGTACAAGAGGTTTTGTGATTGGTTTAAATGTTTCTTCCAATTGAGTCTCAATTGTCTCTCTTCCATTTCTTAGAGTTTTATATTTTTTTCGTAGAGCTTCTGTAACCTTTACGAGCTCCTGTGTTAAGTTCTTATCAATGTTCATCATGATGACTCAATTTTATGTTTACAACTGATACACCGAGTAAATAAGTTCTGCAGTATTTGTAAAAATCTTCCTAATGTACTTAAACTGATTTTTAATTTAACGACCTTAGTTGATGTCTTATAGAAAAAACCATTAAGTCTTTTGCTTCGAGCTTTCTCTTCAAATATACTGCTACAAGATTTTTTAGAACTTTTTTCATATAACATTACTATTTGTTTGACTTAAATCTTAGGAGCTGTACAGCCTGAACTGTACTGCTCTAAACTGTATACTGTACTGCTTTAAACTGCACACTGTACCGCTTTAAACCGCATACTGTACCGCTTCAAACCGCATACTGTACTGCTTTAAACTGCACACTGTACTGCTTTAAACCGCATACTGTGTTGATCAGTACTGTACACTGCATGAATGTAAGAGATGTTATAATTTAAGATATTGATCAATACTGTACTGCTTTAAACTGCACACTGTACCGCTTTAAACCGCATATTGTACCGCTTCAAACCGCATACTGTACTGCTTTAACACTGTACTGCTTTAAACCGCATACTGTGTTGATCAGTACTGTACACTGCATGAATGTAAGAGGTGTTATAATTTAAGATATTGATCAAAACCCTTTCTATATCGGCCTTCATTTAAATGACTATCCTTGTTTATAACCAGAAAACCGTATTTATCTTTCCAACATTCTGCACAAACCCTTTGAAATGTATTAAATTGCATATCGGGATTAACATGATCATTAAAGATATGTCTAAGGTTCATATCATCCTGTTTGAAAACAATCAAAAAATTTGCATTGTCTCTAATCAAATGCTTCGGTATACGAGTATACGTTTGAGATAAATAAAAACTGTCAATCGAATGATGTCTCCCCATACAAAAGTATTTTCTCACAGTGTCTTGTTTTTCACAAGCAATATCGTCAAAGATAAATATAGACTTGGGTCTAGCTTCATCGGGTTGTACTACATCACTATTATTTGAAAATGCAAAATACCCCATTTGTTTTATTGGAAGAACTGCCATACGCAGAAACTCATACTTTGATTGATGCAATGACTTTGAATATATATATATATTCTCAAACCGTAATCCATTTGGATGTTGAAGTAAACTCATCATGACATTTGTTATTCCACAATTAGAAGGACCAGTAATTATACCTCTGATACTATTTGGAAAAAGTTTTCCATGTTTTCTACCTGGGGTGTTTTTTTCTAAATCCATATTATTAACTGGTAAAGTCTGAAGTTGTTGAACGAATCTCATTTTTCTGGTAACTAAACTTTTTCTTATAAAAACAATAGTCTTATATGATTGAGTTCATAGTGCATTCAAAGCTTATATGGGTGAAACGTATACAATTGATTATAATATGATTGACTTTTTGAAGAAAATAGTTAGTCAGAGAAAAAACGCCAAGGGAAGCGGACTATTGAATACAGCAATAAATAAATTACCAATAGAATTACATCTTCCCGGTTACCAATACTGTGGACCTGGAACAAAACTTAAATCAAGATTAGCAAGAGGAGATCTTGGAATTAATTTCTTAGATCAGGCCTGTAAAGAGCACGATATATCCTATTCAAGATTTAAAAATACCTCCGATAGACATATAGCAGACAGAATTTTGTCAGAAAAAGCCTGGCAGCGAGTAAAGGCTAAAGATTCCAGTATTGCAGAACGTGCGAATGCATTATTAGTGACTAGTCTTATGAAGGGAAAATTAAAAATGGGTATGGGTATGGATGATAAGAAACGAAAAGTTAAAAATCTAACCTTTAAAAAAGCTATACAAAATGTTAACAAAACTCTTCGAAAGAAAAAACCATCCAATATGAATAAGGCTATCACAATTGCTCTATCATCGGCAAAGAAAGTTTTTTTGGATCCTAATAACAAACAAAATAATACTCGTATAAAAACACCTCGAGTTATTTCAGTACCTAAAATTGGGGGCGTACTACCTCTTATTCCTATATTTGCTGGACTTTCTGCGTTAGGTGCAATAACTGGAGGTGCTTCATCTATTGCTAAATTCCTAAATGATGCTCATAGCGCTAAAATAAATCTCGAGGAGAAAAAAAGGCATAATCAAAAAATGGAATCAATTGCCCTGGGTAATGGCCTACATCTTAAACCATATAGAAAAGGTTTTGGATTATATCTTCGTCATCAATCAAAAAACTTATAGAGTCGCTACCTAAACATGCCTTAAATAAACTGGATCTAATAAAATTTGCGCAAAATTATATTTCACATTTCCGGGGAGTTTTTATGATTGATAATCTACCAAAACATAAACCTTTAAAAAATGAATGTGGAATTGTTAATTTAGATTCTTCCAACGGCGCAGGCACTCACTGGGTAGCATATTGCAAAAAAGACAACAACACTGAATATTTTGATAGTTTTGGAAATCTTCAACCACCTATTGAAATTATTAATTATTTAGGTAATAGAATTAAATATAATTATGTTCAATATCAAAATTTTGATACAGTTAATTGTGGACACTTGTGTTTGAAATTTTTACAAGATTGCTATTTTAAATAAAATAATAATAAGTCTTAAAAACTCAAATTAAATGTCATTTTCTTTTGAACCATCATGGCGTTAACATTAACGCTCAGTGGTAATACTTCACATTTAACTGCAGATTATTTCCCTCCTCTGGACCTAGATGGGGGTAATGATTACGTTTGTGGTTTAATTGATTTACAAACTTACAATTCGATTCCTAATGTTGATGAGCAAAATAACTTATTTCATATTCAAGATATGGAGATTGAAATTCCTATAGGATCTTATGAACTTGCTGATCTTGCTTTATTTATACATAACTGGTGTACTTGAAGAACTAAACTCAACCGCATCGTTGGAAATAAAGGCTAACACCAATACAATGCAGTGTAAAATCCAATCAAGTGAAGAAATAAACTTTGAAAAACATCGTTCCATCGGAAAGTTATTAGGATATAGCAAACGTGTCTTAAAAGCAGGTCAAATGCACTTTTCAGATTTACCTATAGATATAAATAGAGTTAATGTAATTCGTGTTGAATGCAATATAACAATTGGTTACTTTATCAATAACAAACCTGTTCATACGATACATGAATTTTCACCAGAGGTGGGACCAGGGTATAAAATCATTGAAGTCCCCAAAAATGTAATCTATTTACCTGTGAATGTCAAACAAATAAGTTCTTTGTCTCTAAAGTTAGTAGACCAAGACGGTTATTTGATAAATTTTAGAGGAGAAACTATAACAATTCGATTACATTTTAAGCCGTTACGTCATGCTTATTTATAATAATATAATTGAGCACAATACTCAACACAATATTAGTGTACCTAAGACATTGAAGAGAGCAACGCCGAAGCTAACTAAAGACAATAAATCCTTTCTGCAATCATTGGGTTTTAATTTAAAAAACTAAAAAAAAAGAGATGAATAATATATTGAATATTACTACTGCCCCCATACATGACAACACCATATCTAAATTTGAATATCACAGTTATTCTCCATTCTTACAATCATATAATGTCAGTGATGAAATACATATTCCTATACATCAACAAGATCTTTGTATTTTACCATGTGAAAGTTTTATTTACATTGAAGGAAGTCTCACAAAAGAAGATGGAACAATATCTCAGAGTGCAAAATTATGCAATAATGCTATGGCTTTCCTTTTTGAGGAAATTCACTATGAACTAAATGGAATAGTCATTGAGCAGAATAAGAATGTTGGTGTTACAACAACAATCAAAAATTACATTTCATTAAATGAGAATGAGAGTAAAAGCTTACAAAATGCTTCATGGAGCGGTAATGAGAGTATTTCTACTTCATCGGGTGTTTTTAACTTTTGCATTCCTTTGAAAATGCTTCTGGGGTTCGCTGAGGACTATAAAAAGATAATTACAAGTACAAAGCATGAATTAGTTCTAATCCGAGCGAGAAATGATGACAATGCAATAATTTCTCCTAATGAAGTTGTCAAACTTAAGATTTTTAAATTACAATGGAGAGTACCACACATTACTTTAGCTGATGCTGAAAAACTTACACTACTCAAACAAATCCAGACAAGGCCCATTTAGATTTATTTCAGAAATTGGGAAATGTATGAATATCCCATTCTTCCAGAAGCACCCGAGCACATTTGGTCTATTAAAACTTCGTCTCAATTGGAAAAACCACGATTAAATGCCCTAATAATTTTTTGAGGCACTGGTGACAGATCTTTTATATTAATTATTTTTTTCTCCTTTGCTAGAGCATTCACTTTTTGTAAAAAATTGCACGCCTGAGAACTCATTATTTTCTATTTAATTTTAAGACTTTGCTTTTGAAGTTATTGAAAACGAATGTGGAATTTATATTCAGTCAGTTAGCTTGTAATCTTCCCTTTCACTAAAAATTAGTTGATCATATCTTTGAAATGTGGTTTTTTTTATTGTAAAATAATACATAAATATTTAATACAAATCCTTAAATAAAACCTCTTGGTAATTTTTGATTATCTCCTAACCTCAGCCCACAAAAACTTACCATTTCACTACCATACACTCGCCCCAGATATTATCCTCAAAACTACACACACACACACACACACACACACACAGCCCCCTCCCCGCCCCCACCCCAGCCCAGCCCCAGCCCCAGCCCAGCCCCAGCCCGACCCCAGGCCCCGCCACCAACGTCATCGCAGCAAACAATATTTTTCTATTTTTTTTTTTTTTTTAAATCAACAATTAAACATCTAAAAATAGATTACAAATTACTATAATATACAATTAAAAACACCACAAAACATATCCATACAATAGTACAATGAGTTGCGTCAGTCGTTCTTTGACTTTCAAAGAGATAGCAAGTGTTGACAAGTGATTGATAGTTAATTTTAAATTTAAAATTAAAGTTAAGTGCAGTTGTAGGGTTTTGCCTTTAAGTCGGCAGTTTGCCACTAGCACTAAGAAGTAATCGGTGGCCCAGTGGAGGTGGCGTCCGGCTTATGCGGCTGGAGCTCCGCAGGTTACTTACTTTGCTTCAGAACTCGAGATTCTTTTTAGGGAACTGAAACTGAGCTTGGAAGAAAACTATTTCATCTTGGCCGGTGATTTGAACGCAAAACATGAAGATTGGGGAAATCAACGTAGTAATCCTAGAGGTAACCGTCTTTTTAATTTGATGGATCTTTACAGCGTTGAATATGGCGTCGACCTGCTGGCTACTGAAAAGCCATCGTATCCTAGAAGCGGCTCCTTTCTGGATCTTTTGCTGTATGACACAAGACTGACAGTTACAGACAAAGTGGGTAATCACCCTCGTAACTGCTTACAGACAGTTGAGTACGACAGTGATCACTGCGGACTGGCTGCTGTAATGCAGATACCGAACGAACGCGTGGAGTTGGAGGAATACGTTGCAACGCACTCTTACAATTACAGTAAGATGCGCTGGCCTCGTTTCACCAACGCCTTAGCGAGAGAACTTCGTTCGAGTGACATAGCCCCACCAAACAACAGAAACCTGACAAATACAGAAATTGACCAACATTTACAACAAATGGACGAAACAATAAAACGAACGATGGAACGGACAATACCAAAGTACAAAGAACGGGACCAAATGGACGCTTACAAAAACGCGACTATTGACGCACTACGTAAGCACAAGAGTGGCTTACTGACAAGACTCAAAAACTTGTACAGACGACTTACAGACCCGCACGACTTGGAGGTTAGGACACTGAAGTCGTCAATAAAAAATGTCAATCTGCTGATTAAGGAGAACTACAGGTTATCGATTAACAAGTACTGGGACCGCAAGATCCGGTCAGTTAAGTCCAGTGACCCTAGTATGTTCCCTAAAATCAACAAGATATTCAGGAAAAAGAACGACAATGACCTTCCGTGTCTGAAACTTCAAAGAACTCACGAGAACACAGACGTACTCAGGACAGCGCAAATAGATCCAGAAGAAGCCATCTTTGACGATGACTTTTTTATAATTGAAGATCCGAAGGAAAAAGTGGAGGCGGTGGGAGCTGCTTTCCAGCAAGTGTACAAGGTGAAGAGCCCTACTTAATCATTTTTACCCTCGAAATGATATAACACAATGGCGATCTGAGAACCGCGGTTTCGTGCGGTTCAATGACGATTCCTTGGCAAATGCCATAATCGCCGAGCAAACGGGACCAAGTCCCTTGTTATTAACGAAGGTTGAGCTTCAGCTCATCTTCAACTCAATACAAAATAAAAAGTCAGCAGGTGTCGATGGTATATCCAACGTTGTACTAAGACATTTACCGATGGAGGCAATTGACATTTACACCACACTCTTCAATAATGCACTGAATAATGCATACTATCCAGTGCATTGGAAGACCGCTGTGGTTCATCCTCTCCCGAAAAAGGGAAAGGACAACTCCAACCCGTCAAATCTTCGGTCGATAAGTCTTCTTCCGAGCATCAGCAAAGTTTTCGAAAAAATCATTAATAGGGCTCTGACTAAGTGGGCTGCGGACAACAAAATAATTCCGGATAAACAGTTCGGGTTCAAGGCGGGTCATGACACAATTCATGCTGCGTCTAAACTCGTTTCTGATATCCAATGGAATAAAACAAAACAACAATGCACAGGTGCTGTTCTGGTTGATTTGGAAAAGGCCTTTGACACCGTATGGTTAGAGGGTCTTTACCTAAAACTGAGCAGGCTTGGCATAAGCAAGCCATTGTTGTATATACTTTATGATATGCTTAACGGTAGAAAGTTTGTTGTCAAAAGTGGCAATGTAACTTCTACCACAACATTCTGAATTAAAAATGGTCTTCAGCAGGGAGCGGTGAATTCGCCGATTCTCTTCAGCATTTACACCAGCGATCTGATAGGTAGTCTTACAAAGGCAATTGCGTACGCCGACGATCTAATTGCGTACAGAACGGCCCGAAAGGTTGAGGTTATTAGAATTCTCTTGCAGCGTGATTTCGACAAGATTCAGCGATATTGCGACGACTGGAAACTGAAAATAAATGTCCAAAAGTCGGAGACAATTCTGTTCCGGACTCCGTTGGCTGGGGCCACGAGGGATACGTGCAAGAATTGGCGCAAGATGGTTATCGTTGATCTTCACGGGCAGCCATTAGCGTGCAAAAGTGTAGTGAAGTACCTCGGTATCTGGTTAGATCAGTATTTATATTTCGACAGACATATAAATGCTGCTCTGACCAGGGCCAGAGGAGCCTTCGCTCTGACGAAACGGCTGTTTTTTAGCAGTCGGCTTGACCCCAGAGTGAAGGTAATTTGCTACATGGCCCTCATACGGCCGATGATCGTTTATGGTTGTCCTGTGTGGTTCAACGTTGCCCCTTCCCAGATGGAGAAGTTTCGGGTGTTCGAGCGGCAGTGTTTACGACGCTGTACCGGCTTGTACAGAACAGCCGAATCTTCTTACGTGCATTACTATTCCAACGAGGTCCTATACAACGGGGCTCGAATCAACAGAATTGACAATTTCGTGATAAAACTCGTCCGAGGTCACATTGCAAGAGCTATGTCTTCGACCAACAATTTAATTTTCGGGGCGTTCTATCCGAACGACGGGTATTTTGAGAGTGCACGCTTGAGCGGCTTTATTCCACCAGAGGCATTCCTCTTTTTAGACAGATGCGGTCTGATACAGGATAGATTGGCAGTTCCGCTAATCTACCACGTCAGACGACGAACCGTGGATAGGCGACTCCTGTACAATCGGGACGTCATGGCACAAGGCGGAGCAGAGCTCCTTCGGTTCAGTAGGGCTGTGTCCGAACGGGACCGAACTGATAGGGTGAAGCAGGAGAACCAGTTTTGGTGGCTTCAATCGGCACTTGATAGTGGGTAGTCGGGATGGGGTATTAAGCCTTTAGCCGGCTTACATACTTGTTTTATAGTTTTAGGGTTTAGTTTTAAGTAGAATAGGCATGGTGGCACAAAAAAAAAAAAAAAAAAATACAAAAATAAAATATACACAAAAAATATAAGAAAAAATCAAAAAAAAAATACAAAAAAATACAAAAATAAAAAAAAAAAAAGATAACAAAATATGAAAAACAAAAAACGTTAGATAGTTAGATTTGCTGCTGTGGTTGTTCTAGTTTTAAGTAGTTTATAGGTAGAATAGGTAGTTTTAGTTAGCTTTAAGTTTTATATTAAGGACCTTATTTTAAGTAGTTTTTAAGTAAAAATAAGAAAAAGGATATTGATATTAGTTTTTTTGAAATTTTCTAATGAATAAAAAAATAAATAAAATGGATTTGAAGTTAAATAGATCTTAGGGCCGAAAGGCATTAGCATTAAGTATTATTGTTTAACTTAGAGTGTCCGTATGGGACCAGTAAGTTAGTTGTAAGTTATGGTTAATTAGGCTAGTTTTATGAATTTTTGTCTAGCTTTAAGATAGTCTTAAGAATGAATTAATAAAAATGAATTAAAAAAAAAAAAAAAAAAAAAAAAAAAAAGTGGCGTCCGGAAACAGAACCAAGGGTCGCGGGTTCGAGTCCCAGCCGGAGTCGACGAAAAATCTATCAGCTTTTTTTCATAATAGAGAAATTGTAGATTTTATTAGTTGCGAGCAGAAAGAAATGGAGAAGGAGAAAAGAGCAGGGGTATCGAAAGATACCTCTGCCAACACATCAGGTGATGTTACGGTGGTGCCAGCAGCGGTACCCAATGTAACAACAACATCTGGTCAGACATCTGACCAGTGGATACAGGCAACAACAAACAAGAAGAGGAAGCTGAAGAAGCATAGCCCAAACAAAGTGGAGAGGGCCAACTCCGCTAAGCGGCGGGATATGCGGAAGCAAATGGAAGGTGGTAAGGGAGGAATTACCACGGAGAATGAGTTCTCAGACTACGCCGAGTCTGAGAAAACGGAATACATTTCCGAAAGTGGAGAGGGGCACTTCAGGTCTCCGAATAGGGATTTAATCCTATCCGAGCCAGAGCCAGTCCCGCCAACAAACAAGGCTTTGGAGGTAGAGGCGGACCTCCAAGAGGAAAGAGAACTTGTGCGGGCCCTGCAAGTCAAACAGGCAGAGATCAGCGAGTACGAGCAAAGCCTCAATAAGCTCAAAGAGGAAATAGAGCCCCTCCTCAGTGCACTAAGGCTGAAACAAGAGGCGCGCCGACAGAAAGAGGCAGCCCAAAAACAACAGCTGCAAAAACAACAGCAGCAAAAACAACAGCAACAACAACCACAGCAGCAAAAACAACCACAACCCAAGCCCGCTTCCAAATACACAGGAGCGGAGCAAATTTAAAAGACGCCAGCGGCAGCGACAGGCCCAATTGCTGAGGGCCCATCGACTTCGGCTAAGGCAAAACAGCAGCAACAACAACAGCTACAACCAAGGCAGCAGGAGCAACAGAAACAGCAGCAGCAGAAGCAGCAGCAGCAGAAGCAGAAGCAGCAGCAACAGCAGCAACACCAGAAACAACCACAGCCCAAGAAGGAGAAGGTGCCACCAATAAGGACCCATAGAGTTGACCTGGACGACATAAAACAGGTATGTAAGTCGGCCACTAAGGGCAATTTTTTCATAAAAATCCTTAACGAAAAAGAAAAGAATTATTCGGTCCAGTGCTTCTCACTGGCCGAATACAACTTAGTAAAAGGGTTACTTAAAGAGGCCACAGCTGAGTTCTTCAGCTTCACGCCTAAATGCGAAAAATTAAAGACGGTCCTACTGAAGGGCATAAGTTCCTGCACGGAACCGGAGGCGCTCTTAGCTGAGCTCCGCCAAAAAGCCATCGACGATCTCGATTTCATCGGGGTCAAGCCTTTCACTACGGTGAAGTCCAGGCGAGGGGGTTACAGGCTGCCAATGTTCCTCGTAACATTATCGCCCCAAAGTAGGCTTGAGAGTCTGAGGGAAATCAAATGCCTCGACTATCAAGCCATACACTGGGAGACATTAAAAAGGCACGACGACATTTTACAATGTACGAAGTGCTAGAGGTTCGGCCATGCCGGAGCCAACTGCAATATGCAGTTGCGCTGCGTCAGGTGTTCAGAAACCCACAACGAAGGAGAGTGCAAGCTGGGGAATGAGCGGGTTGAGGATTTAACCCAGCTCAAGTGTGTCCTTTGTGGAAACCAAGGGCACCCGGCTAACTATAGGGGTTGCCCTAAGGTCCAACAAATGAAGCAAAAACAGGCCAGTCAAAAAGCCGAAGAAAGTCGAACAGTTCGACAGGCTCCTACACAAAAATTCGTGGATCCCAAATTTTCCTACGCCCAAATGGTGTCAGGGAATGGGAACACGAGACAGGCTCCACCAACGGTTGCCCCAAAGGCCCCTGTGCCTAAGGCACCAGAGGTGCAGCCTGACATTGTAGCCTTGTTGTTGAACATTCAAGGTCAACTTACAGGACTGCAAAGTCAGATAAAGGAGCAAGGCAAAAGGGTAGACCATCTCTACTCTTTGTTGCCTGGCCTGGCGCAATTTAGACCATAATGGGCGCGCTGCCGGAGACGCGCCTAAAAGTCCTAGCTGTGAATGTAAATTCACTGATTAGGATTGAACGAAGAGCCAATATGTTCCAATTGTTGAAAGACTACAGTCCCGATGTGTTTATGGCTAGCGAAACTAAGCTAAACCACAAACACAAATTGACTCATAAAAATTACAATATCGTAAGAAGAGACCGGCCCGACTCCACTCAAGCGGGCGGTGTCGCTCTCTTTATACGAAAAGGCATTAATTATAAAGTCATATACAACAATGAATTGCGAAAGCTCAAGACGCTAGAAGTTTGCGTTGTATGCATCTCTCTCACTCAAGGGAAGCGGATGTATATGATTGCGGCTTATGCGGCTGGAGCTCCGCAGGTTACTTACTTTGCTTCAGAGCTCGAGATTCTTTTTAGGGAACTTAAACTGAGCTTGGAAGAAAACTATTTCATCTTGGCCGGTGATTTGAACGCAAAACATGAAGATTGGGGAAATCAACGTAGTAATCCCAGAGGTAACCATCTTTTTAATTTGATGAATCTTTACAGCGTTGAATATGGCGTCGACCTGCTGGCTACTGAAAAGCCATCGTATCCAAGAACCGGCTCCTTTCTGGATCTTTTGCTGTACGACACCAGACTGACAGTTACAGACAAAGTGGGTAATCACCCTCGAAACTGCTTACAGACAATCGAGTACGACAGTGATCACTGCGGACTGGCTGCTGTAATGCAGATTCCGAACGAACGCGTGGAGTTGGAGGAATACGTTGCAACGCATTCTTACAATTACAGTAAGATGCGCTGGCCTCGTTTCACCAACGCCCTAGCGAGAGAACTTCGTTCGAGTGACATAGCCCCACCAAACAACAGAAACCTGACAAATACAGAAATTGACCAACATTTACAACAGATGAATGAAACAATAAAACGAACAATGGAACGGACAATACCAAAGTACAAAGAACGGGACCAAATGGACGCTTACAGAAACTCGACTATTGACGCACTACGTAAGCACAAGAGTGGCTTACTGACAAGACTCAAAAACTTGTACAGACGACTTACAGACCCACACGACTTGGAGGTTAGGACACTGAAGTCGTCAATAAAAAATGTCAATCTGTTGATTAAGGAGAACTACAGGTTATCAATTAACAAGTACTGGGACCGCAAGATCCGGTCAGTTAATTCCAGTGACCCTAGTATGTTCCCTAAAATCAACAAGATATTCAGGAAAAAGAACGACAATGACCTTCCGTGTCTGAAACTCCAAAGAACTGAAGAGAACAGAGACGTACTCAGGACAGCGCAAATAGATCCAGAAGAAGCCATCTTTGACGATGACTTTTTTATAATTGAAGATCCGAAGGAAAAAGTGGAGGCGGTGGGAGCTGTTTTCCAGCAAGTGTACAAGGTGAATGTTAGCACTCGCCCCAACCACGACCTGGAAAACAGAACCCTACTTAATCATTTTTACCTTCGAAATGATATGACACAATGGCGATCTGAGAACCGCGGTTTCATGCGGTTCAATGACGATTCCTTGGCAAATGCCATAATCGCCGAGCAAACGGGTCCAAGTCCCCTGTTAGTGACGAAGGTTGAGCTTCAGCTCATCTTCAACTCAATAAAAAATAAAAAGTCAGCAGGTGTCGATGGTATATCCAACGTTGTACTAAGACATTTACCGATGGAGGCAATTGACATTTACACCACACTCTTCAATAATGCACTAAATAATGCATATTATCCAGTGCATTGGAAGACCGCTGTGGTTCATCCTCTCCCGAAAAAGGGAAAGGACAACTGCAACCCGTCAAATCTTCGGTCGATAAGTCTTCTTCCGAGCATCAGCAAAGTTTTCGAAAAGATCATTAATAGGGCTCTGACTAAGTGGGCTGCGGAAAACAAAATAATTCCGGATAAACAGTTCGGGTTCAAGGCGGGTCATGACACAATTCATGCTGCGTCTAAACTCGTTTCTGATATCCAATGGAATAAAACAAAACAACAATGCACAGGTGCTGTTCTGGTTGATTTGGAAAAGGCCTTTGACACCGTATGGTTAGAGGGTCTTTACCTAAAACTGAGCAGGCTTGGCATAAGCAAGCCATTGTTGTATATACTGTATGATATGCTTAACGGTAGAAAGTTTGTTGTCAAAAGTGGCAATGTAACTTCTACCACAACATTCTTAATTAAAAATGGTCTTCAACAGGGAGCGGTGAATTCGCCGATTCTCTTCAGCATTTACACCAGCGATCTGATAGGTAGTCTTACAAAGGCAATTGCGTACGCCGACGATCTTATTGCGTACAGAACGGCCCGAAAGGTTGAGGTTATTAGAATTCTCTTGCAGCGTGATTTCGACAAGATTCAGCGATATTGCGACGACTGGAAACTGAAAATAAATGTCCAGAAGTCGGAGACAATTCTGTTCCGGACTCCGTTGGCTGGGGCCACGAGGGATACATGCAAGAATTGGCGCAAGATGGTCATCGTTGATCTTCACGGGCAGCCATTAGCGAGCAAAAGTGTAGTGAAGTACCTCGGTATCTGGTTAGATCAGTATTTGTATTTCGACAGACATATAAATGCTGCTCTGACCAGGGCCAGAGGAGCCTTCGCTCTGACGAAACGGCTGTTTTTTAGCAGTCGGCTTGACCCCAGAGTGAAGGTAATTTGCTACATGGCCCTCATACGGCCGATGATCGTTTATGGTTGTCCTGTGTGGTTCAACGTTGCCCCTTCCCAGATGGAGAAGTTTCGGGTGTTCGAGCGGCAGTGTTTACGACGCTGTACCGGCTTATATCGAACAGCCGAATCTTCTTACGTGCATTACTATTCCAACGAGGTCCTATACAACGGGGCTCGAATCAACAGAATTGACAATTTCGTGATAAAACTCGTTCGAGGTCACATTGCAAGAGCTATGTCTTCGACCAACAATTTAATTTTCGGGGCGTTCTATCCGAACGACGAGTATTATGAAAGTGCACGCTTGAGCGGCTTCATTCCACCAGAGGCATTCCTCTTTTTAGATAGATGCGGTCTGATACAGGATAGATTGGCAGTTCCGTTAATCTACCACGTCAGACGACGAACCGTGGATAGGCGACTCCTGTACAATCGGGACGTCATGGCACAAAGCGGAGCAGAGCTCCTTCGGTTCAGTAGGGCTGTGTCCGAACGGGACCGAACTGATAGGGTGAAGCAGGAGAGCCAGTTTTGGTGGCTTCAATCGGCACTTGATAGTGAGTAGTCGGGATGGGGTTTTAAGCCTTGGCCGGCTTACATACTTGTTTTATAGTTTAAGGGTTTAGTTTTAAGTAGAATAGGCATGGTGGCACAAAAAAAAACATACAAAAAAAATACAAAAAATACAAAAAAGAAAAATACAAAAAAAAATAAAAAAAAATTGAAAAAAACATGGAATAATCAAAAAAAAAAAAAAGACAAAATGAAAAACAAAAAACGTTAGATAGTTAGATTTGCTGCTGTGGTTGTTCTAGTTTTAAGTAGTTTATAGGTAGAATAGGTAGTTTTAGTTAGCTTTAAGTTTTATATTAAGGACCTTATTTTAAGTAGTTTTTAAGTAAAAATAAAAAAAGGACATTGATATTAGTTTTTTTGAAATTTTCTAATGAATAAAAAAATAAATAAAATGGAATTGAAGTTAAATAGATCTTAGGGCCGAAAGGCATTAGCATTAAGTATTATTGTTTAACTTAGAGTGTCCGTATGGGACCAGTAAGTTAGTTGTAAGTTATGGATAATTAGGCTAGTTTTATGAATTTTTGTCTAGCTTTAAGATAGTCTTAAGAATGAATTAATAAAAATGAATTTGGAAAAAAAAAAAAACAATGAGTTGCGAGCTTGCTTCTCAATCCATACATCTCCTGTTCGAGTCCCAACCAATTCATTTGTCTTTTATTTTCTATTTTTCAAAACAAAAAACAAAAAACAAAAATAGATTACAAATTACCATAATATACAATTAAAAACACTACAAATTATATCCACACATTAGCACAATGTGTTGCGCGCTTGCTCTTCAATCCACACATCCCAAGTTCGAACCCCCCAACCAATTTACTTGTTTTCTTTTTCAATATTATTATTCCTTATCTGCGATTAACCGCAAGAAATTCCCATCAGCAGTCGCCCTTACTTCTACTGACAACCATTGTGTTGCCTTTGTCTGCTTTTGTTATAATTGCATTGTTGTCTATTAGTTTTTGTTTTATTTGTTTTAAATTTTGTTTATCTTTTTTGTACTTCATGTGTAGTTTTTTATTGATGCTATTGTTTTTGATTAAGTTTTTGAGTTTTTTATTTATGATTGTTCTTGTTTCATTTTGTGTTTCGTTAGTGGGTATTGTTTTTATTGCAGCCTCCGCATTAATAACTTCTTTGCTTATGTTGTTGTTGTTGGTTATTGGTATGTTATATTTAAGACCTTTGTTAAGTGTTTGGATTTCAGAGTTAGTTAATTGGATGTTTGTGTTATTTATTAATCTTGGATAAAATGTGTGTGTGGGTGTGGGTACAATACTGGGGTGTTGTGTGTGAGTTAATGTTTTTATTTTCTTATTGTGTTTATTGATGATTTCTTTGTTGATTTGTTGTGTGTGTTGGTTTATATTGAGTATGTAATTGTCTACGGCTATATGGTGTATGTTTTTGTATAATTCTAAGTGACTATTATATAATAGGTTGTTTAATTTGGCTTTTCTACTATATAAGAATTTAATTTCTTCCTTTATGCGAATTTGTTGGGCTATTTTTTGTGTTTTTTGTGCAGCTATTGAGGTGTCTCTTATTGTTATTTTTGCGTATTTAGGTATGACATGTGTTTTTAGGCAATTTTTGTTAAATTTTATGTTAAGGTTAGTTTTTGTTAGTTTGAGCTTTGTGTTTTTATACTTAAAGACAATTTTTGCTTTTTCAGCGTTTAAATACATGATGTGGTTGTCTCCGGTTTTGGGTAGTAATATAAAAAAACGAAAATAAAAAGAATATTAAAATTTTTAATTTTATATTTATTATTTTATTTTTGAATAAACAATAATTTTCACAACTTAATGATTATATGATGTATCGCGACGCGTTTCGGATATTGTCATCCATCATCGGGCGTATAATTCACTGACTGCATTAATTTTTATTTATTATTGGCTTGATGTTTGATGTTGTAGCTCTAATGCAGGTTTGAAGCTCTTCTATTGTTATTTTTTGATTGTTTAATATAAGTTGTGTGTTTGACGTCAATTGCTGTTTTTTGTTGTTGCTATAGTTTGAGCTTTGGAGGTTCTTCTATTATGTTGTTGTTATTATTGTATAGTGGATTATAAGTTTGATATCTAATTATGTCTATTGTTTTTGTTGTTGTAATATTTGATGGCAGTGTCATATAGTGGGTTCGTTTTTAGTGTCAATTTATCATTTAGTAAATTGTTTTGTTCTTGTTTATGTGCAACGTAAATATCATATTCCTCGGTGGCGTCGAGTATGTGTCCTTTCTTGCATAGGTGAAGGGGGGTGCAGTTCTTGTCAAAATTTGTATAATTGTGGTTCTCGTCGATGAGATGCAGGGCAAAATTCGATCTGGTGTTGGCTTTCGGCTTGTGTTCTTTAAATCTTTCGTAAAATGGTCTGCCGGTTTGACCGATGTAAAATTTGTCGCAATCGTCACAATTAAGTTTATATACTCCTGTATATGTTTTGGCATTTTGTTGTGTTTTGGGTTTTAGTATGTTTTGTATGTTATTGTTGGTTTTAAATGAAATGAGTTTGTGGTAGAATGTTTGTGTAATTAATTGATGTGTATGTATTGTTATTGGGTCTAATTGTTGTGTTATTGTTGGTATGATTTCTTTTCTTTTTATTGAGTAATTTGTCTATTATTGATGTATTATATCCATTTGCATGTGCGATTTGTTTTATGGTATTTAGTTCATTATTGTAGTCATATGTGTCCATAGGAATATTTATAAGTCGATTTATAAAAGGGCAAGAGTACGATAACTTAGGCGACAAGATATTATAACGGAATTTTTTAGAACAGTTAAAAATAAGCATTTTTTACTATGGCAGGGGGGTCTATCTCCCCCCGTTTAGGCAGGAGGGGCAATTTAAAAAAATTATTACTTAAAATGGAAAAAAATTCTTAAAAAATAACGGTGATACTTACAATTAAGTTGTATACATTTTTTTAAAGCCAACATTCTGTTCTATTAGCCAGTTTTTAAATCAAGTCAAAACTATACGTAGTTTTTGAAAAATTTAATTTTAAACTCAAAATTTGAGTAAAAAAAGTTAAAAAAAGGTTTAAAGTGTAACTTTTTCAATACTTAAAGATTATCTACCATTGTTTTTATTTCAGAATTTATTACTCTTATTTGTTTTTGATCAAAAACTGAAAACTAGATGATTTTATGTCTTTTAGTTTTTGAGAAAATTGAAAATAACCATAACTACTATTTTAATTTAATTCTTTTTTTTTGCTTGAGTGGTCTTATTTTGATAGTAATAATGGTATTTGCGTATGCGTAATGCGTGTTTGGGTGTATGCAACAGTGGCATCTGTAAGGGGGGGCATGCTGCCCCCCTGCAACCCCCCTGCTTGGGCACACTATAGGATTTGGGGTGGGTGCAAGTTGGAGTGTGTGCAAGGTGGGGAGGGTGCAAGGTGCGGTGGGTGCAAGATGGGGTGCATGCAAAGTTTCTTTTGCATTTAAATAAGCTGGATTTAAGAAAAATTAATTTACCCTAGGTATATCTTAATCCATATTCGATTATTACTATCAAAATAAGTCTACGTTAATACTTAAGCAAGGAAAAAGTAATTTAATTAAAATATTTTGTTTAGGTAATTTTCAATTTTCTCAAGAACTAGAAGACATCAAGTCATCTAGTTTTCAGTTTTTGATCAAAAACAAATAAGAACAATGAATTCTAAAAAAAAAATAGTAGATAATCTGAAAGTTTTGAAAAATTACACTTTAAACCTTTTTTTAACTTTTTTTTGCACAAATTTTGACTTTAAAACAATTTTTTTCAAAAACTATCCATAGTTTTGACTTGATTTAAAAACAAGCTAATAGACAAAAGTGTTGGCTTTAAAAAAAGGTATAACACTTAATTGAGGGTATTACCGTTATTTTTTTATTATTTTTTTTCCATTTAATGTACATATTTTTTTAACTGCCCCTACCGCCTAAACGGGGGGAGATAGACCCCCCCCCTCCCATAGTAAAAAATGCTTGTTTTTAACTGTTCCATACAAATCCGTCATTAAACTTTGTCGCCTAAGTTATCGTACTCTCCCCTATAAAAGCATTAAAAGCTGCCATCTTTTGGGAAAGTGGGTGGTTTGAATCTTTATGGATAGTTATATCTGTGGTTGTGGGCTTCCTGTATATTTTATATTTTAATTTGTTGTTGTCTTTAGTTATGTTTAAGTCTAGGAAATTTATGCTATTGTTATTTTCTAATTCTGCTGTAACTTTTATTTTTGTATTTATGCTATTAATATATTAATTAAAATGTCTATTTGTCTAGTTGTTCCATCAAATATGACGAAAGTGTCATCGACGTATCGGGAATATGAAACGATTTTATGTTTTTGTGGGTTGAGTGTGGATAAAATGTACTTATTTTCGTAGTGGTTGAGGTAAATGTCGGCTAATAATCCACTTAGAGGTGATCCCATGGCGAGTCCTTCGGTTTGTTTGTAATATTCATTGTTAAAGGTAAAATAGTTTTGTTTAAGTATTGTTTTTAATAGAAATATTATTTCGTTTATTTGTAGAGTGTTGATGGTTGCGGTGGTGGTTAGATTTTCTTTGAGTATTTGTATTGTTTCTTCTATTGGTATGTTTGTGTACATATTGGTGACGTCAAATGATATAAGTTTGTAATTTGATGATATGTTTAGGTTTTGTAATTTTTCTATTAGGTTTTTATTGTTAAGGATGCTGTGATTATTAATTAAATTGATGTTGTTTTTTATGATTTTTTGTAGTGTTTTTGCTATTTTATATCCTGGTGCTGTTGTATAGTTAATAAGTGGTCTTATTGGTGTTCCTTGTTTGTGTATTTTTGGCAATCCTGTGAATTGTGGGGCTATTGCATTTGGTTGTTTGAATTTATTCGTATTTTGGTTGGGGAATAATTGTTTACTATAGTTGATGGCGTTGT
Organism: Eupeodes latifasciatus; assembly: GCA_920104205.1. Classification (NCBI taxonomy): domain Eukaryota; kingdom Metazoa; phylum Arthropoda; class Insecta; order Diptera; family Syrphidae; genus Eupeodes; species Eupeodes latifasciatus. The sequence goes on from OV049924.1 coordinate 228,341,355, forward strand.
TAATTTCTTTGGTGTATTTAATAGTTGGATCATTGTTAAGTTTTTGTATGTTGTTATTGTCAAAAAAGTCTTGAGTTTTTGTTATGTAGTCTTGTTGGTTGATGACAACCATTGTGTTGCCTTTGTCTGCTTTTGTTATAATTGCATTGTTGTCTATTAGTTTTTGTTTTATTTGTTTTAAATTTTGTTTATCTTTTTTGTACTTCATGTGTAGTTTTTTATTGATGCTAATGTTTTTGATTAAGTTTTTGAGTTTTTTATTTATGATTGTTCTTGTTTCATTTTGTGTTTCGTTAGTGGGTATTGTTTTTATTGCAGCCTCCGCATTAATAACTTCTTTGCTTATGTTGTTGTTGTTGGTTATTGGTATGTTATATTTAAGACCTTTGTTAAGTGTTTGGATTTCAGAGTTAGTTAATTGGATGTTTGTGTTATTTATTAATCTTGGATAAAATGTGTGTGTGGGTGTGGGTACAATACTGGGGTGTTGTGTGTGCGTTAATGTTTTTATTTTCTTATTGTGTTTATTGATGATTTCTTTGTTGATTTGTTGTGTGTGTTGGTTTATATTGAGTATGTAATTGTCTACGGCTATATGGTGTATGTTTTTGTATAATTCTAAGTGACTATTATATAATAGGTTGTTTAATTTGGCTTTTCTACTATATAAGAATTTAATTTCTTCCTTTATGCGAATTTGTTGGGCTATTTTTTGTGTTTTTTGTGCAGCTATTGAGGTGTCTCTTATTGTTATTTTTGCGTATTTAGGTATGACATGTGTTTTTAGGCAATTTTTGTTAAATTTTATGTTAAGGTTAGTTTTTGTTAGTTTGAGCTTTGTGTTTTTATACTTAAAGACAATTTTTGCTTGTTCAGCGTTTAAATACATGATGTGGTTGTCTCCGGTTGTGGGTAGTAATATAAAAAAACGAAAATAAAAAGAATATTAAAATTTTTAATTTTATATTTATTATTTTATTTTTGAATAAACAATAATTTTCACAACTTAATGATTATATGATGTATCGCGACGCGTTTCGGATATTGTCATCCATCATCGGGCGTATAATTCACTGACTGCATTAATTTTTATTTATTATTGGCTTGATGTTTGATGTTGTAGCTCTAATGCAGGTTTGAAGCTCTTCTATTGTTATCAGTGTTGGGACCTCGCAGAAGCAAAAGAGTGGTAGAAATGATGTCAAAAAGGTGGTAGAAAAGTGGTAGAAATTAAAACCCATTTTCATGTAGTAAATCTTATATTCAATAACTTATTAAAAAATACAAAAAATTAAATAAACAATAATTCAGTTCTTTCAGTTTCAAATATCACAATTCACAATAATTAAATTAGTTAGAAAAACTTAAAATTATTTTTTGCTATATAGACCGCTGGAAAATTTAGATTTTGAAGGAAATGTATTTCAGTAATGCTTCCGGAGGATTAAAATTCTGAAAATTTACTGAAATTTCCCTTGCAGCCAAAATGTTGTGAACGGTTGTAGTTTTTAATTTATTTCTTTTTTCATTTTTTATATTTTTTAAATCTGAAAATAGCGCTGCTATGCGGTAAGCAACAAAGCTCCAACATATAAGAAGATATGTTTTCAAAAATTAAATTGTCCATTCCGTCTTTTAAAACAATGTGAAACAATGTCATCAGTTTTAAAAATTTGGGGTAATTGATTTTCTCCAATTAATTATCTCCACTCATTATTAATTAACTCTAGTTCTGAGTTATTTATAGTTGGTGAAAAATGTTTCGTGAGACCTAAAACTGATGGCATTGTTCCATCAATGACGTTTTTCGGGTTTAAATATTTGAAAAATTTTAGTTCATCGTTTGAAAGGTTAAACCTTTCTCCAATTTGAACACATAATTCAATATAATAGCTGCACATAATTTTTCGTAGTTGCATTACATCTTGTTCAACAATATCATTTTCAAGTAAGTACCTTTCAAAGTAAAGGCCAAAATAGATTTGAGAATATGGTAAATAGTTTTCACTGTTTTTTATATTTGTGTTTACATTCATATTTTCTGGTTTTACAAAATTTTTCATAAAATTTAATTCTAATGTAGTCATTCTTTCAAATATCAAGTGTATTTTTGTGTTCTCAGATTGAAATGTTTTATTTAACTCGTTTATAATTTTAAGATTTATTGACAAAAAATTTAAATATACTATAAATATTAAAAGGTAGAGTTTAATGATAGGTGAACGGTGAGTTGCAAAAAGTGGTAGAATTTGCTTTTTAGGTGGTAGATTTTCATGAACACCAAAAAGTGGTAGAAATACCACTTAAGTGGTAGAAGTCCCAACACTGATTGTTATTTTTTGATTGTTTAATATAAGTTGTGTGTTTGACGTCAATTGCTGTTTTTTGTTGTTGCTATAGTTTGAGCTTTGGAGGTTCTTCTATTATGTTGTTGTTATTATTGTATAGTGGATTATAAGTTTGATATCTAATTATGTCTATTGTTTTTGTTGTTGTAATATTTGATGGCAGTGTCATATAGTGGGTTCGTTTTTAGTGTCAATTTATCATTTAGTAAATTGTTTTGTTCTTGTTTATATGCAACGTAAATCTCATATTCCTCGGTGGCGTCGAGTATGTGTCCTTTCTTGCATAGGTGAAGGGGGGTGCAGTTCTTGTCAAAATTTGTATAATTGTGGTTCTCGTCGATGAGATGCAGGGCAAAATTCGATCTGGTGTTGGCTTTCGGCTTGTGTTCCTTAAATCTTTCGTAAAATGGTCTGCCGGTTTGACCGATGTAAAATTTGTCGCAATCGTCACAATTAAGTTTATATACTCCTGTATATGTTTTGACATTTTGTTGTGTTTTGGGTTTTAGTATGTTTTGTATGTTATTGTTGGTTTTAAATGAAATGTTTATGTTATGTTTTTTGAACTCGTATTGTAGAGTTTGTGGTAGAATGTTTGTGTAATAAATTGATGTGTATGTATTGTTATTGGGTCTAATTGTTGTGTTATTGTTGGTATGATTTCTTTTCTTTTTATTGAGTAATTTGTCTATTATTGATGTATTATATCCATTTGCATGTGCGATTTGTTTTATGGTATTTAGTTCATTATTGTAGTCATATGTGTCCATAGGAATATTTATAAGTCGATTTATAAAAGCATTAAAAGCTGCCATCTTTTGGGAAAGTGGGTGGTGTGAATCTTTATGGATAGTTATATCTGTGGTTGTGGGCTTCCTGTATATTTTATATTTTAATTTGTTGTTGTCTTTAGTTATGTTTAAGTCTAGGAAATTTATGCTATTGTTATTTTCTAATTCTGCTGTAACTTTTATTTTTGTATTTATGCTATTAATATATTTAGTTAAAATGTCTATTTGTCTAGTTGTTCCATCAAATATGACGAAAGTGTCATCGACGTATCGGGAATATGAAACGATTTTATGTTTTTGTGGGTTGAGTGTGGATAAAATGTACTTATTTTCGTAGTGGTTGAGGTAAATGTCGGCTAATAATCCACTTAGAGGTGATCCCATGGCGAGTCCTTCGGTTTGTTTGTAATATTCATTGTTAAAGGTAAAATAGTTTTGTTTAAGTATTGTTTTTAATAGAAATATTATTTCGTTTATTTGTAGAATGTTGATGGTTGCGGTGGTGGTTAGATTTTCTTTGAGTATTTGTATTGTTTCTTCTATTGGTATGTTTGTGTACATATTGGTGACGTCAAATGATATAAGTTTGTAATTTGATGATATGTTTAGGTTTTGTAATTTTTCTATTAGGTTTTTATTGTTAAGGATGCTGTGATTATTAATTAAATTGATGTTGTTTTTTATGATTTTTTGTAGTGTTTTTGCTATTTTATATCCTGGTGCTGTTGTATAGTTAATAAGTGGTCTTATTGGTGTTCCTTGTTTGTGTATTTTTGGCAATTCTGTGAATTGTGGGGCTATTGCATTTGGTTGTTTGAATTTATTCGTATTTTGGTTGGGGAATAATTGTTTACTGTAGTTGATGGCGTTGTTTATTTCTTTGGTGTATTTAATAGTTGGATCATTGTTAAGTTTTTGTATGTTGTTATTGTCAAAAAAGTCTTGAGTTTTTGTTATGTAGTCTTGTTGGTTGATGACAACCATTGTGTTGCCTTTGTCTGCTTTTGTTATAATTGCATTGTTGTCTATTAGTTTTTGTTTTATTTGTTTTAAATTTTGTTTATCTTTTTTGTACTTCATGTGTAGTTTTTTATTGATGCTAATGTTTTTGATTAAGTTTTTGAGTTTTTTATTTATGATTGTTCTTGTTTCATTTTGTGTTTCGTTAGTGGGTATTGTTTTTATTGCAGCCTCCGCATTAATAACTTCTTTGCTTATGTTGTTGTTGTTGGTTATTGGTATGTTATATTTAAGACCTTTGTTAAGTGTTTGGATTTCAGAGTTAGTTAATTGGATGTTTGTGTTATTTATTAATCTTGGATAAAATGTGTGTGTGGGTGTGGGTACAATACTGGGGTGTTGTGTGTGCGTTAATGTTTTTATTTTCTTATTGTGTTTATTGATGATTTCTTTGTTGATTTGTTGTGTGTGTTGGTTTATATTGAGTATGTAATTGTCTACGGCTATATGGTGTATGTTTTTGTATAATTCTAAGTGACTATTATATAATAGGTTGTTTAATTTGGCTTTTCTACTATATAAGAATTTAATTTCTTCCTTTATGCGAATTTGTTGGGCTATTTTTTGTGTTTTTTGTGCAGCTATTGAGGTGTCTCTTATTGTTATTTTTGCGTATTTAGGTATGACATGTGTTTTTAGGCAATTTTTGTTAAATTTTATGTTAAGGTTAGTTTTTGTTAGTTTGAGCTTTGTGTTTTTATACTTAAAGACAATTTTTGCTTGTTCAGCGTTTAAATACATGATGTGGTTGTCTCCGGTTGTGGGTAGTAATATAAAAAAACGAAAATAAAAAGAATATTAAAATTTTTAATTTTATATTTATTATTTTATTTTTGAATAAACAATAATTTTCACAACTTAATGATTATATGATGTATCGCGACGCGTTTCGGATATTGTCATCCATCATCGGGCGTATAATTCACTGACTGCATTAATTTTTATTTATTATTGGCTTGATGTTTGATGTTGTAGCTCTAATGCAGGTTTGAAGCTCTTCTATTGTTATTTTTTGATTGTTTAATATAAGTTGTGTGTTTGACGTCAATTGCTGTTTTTTGTTGTTGCTATAGTTTGAGCTTTGGAGGTTCTTCTATTATGTTGTTGTTATTATTGTATAGTGGATTATAAGTTTGATATCTAATTATGTCTATTGTTTTTGTTGTTGTAATATTTGATGGCAGTGTCATATAACAAGCTAACCTTTTACTAAAAAAACAACGACTATCAAACTTATGCGAAATAGAAGTATCAATGCACCCCTCACTTAACACTTCTCTTGGTGTGATTTTCTCACGCGAGCTTAAAAATCTCTCAGAGGAAGAAATAAAAGAGGGTCTCTCTGATCAACAAGTCACCGAGTGCAAAAAGATAACTAAATTTATAGGCGGCAAGGTAACCAACACTCCATTACACATTCTCTCCTTTAATCTTTACGAACTCCCCACTGAGATCAAAATAGGTTTTCTTAAAACAAAGGTAGAGCCGTATATTCCCAAACCAATGCAATTTTAAAAAATGCTTTAGATATGGGCACACAAAAAAACATTGTAGATCAGAACAGCAATTATGCGACATCTGTAGCATCAACTCTCATGACCCTGAACCATGCCAACAGGTTCTATGTGTCAATTGTAAGCATCAACACTCTGCCACCAACAAGAACTGCCCCGCAAACATAAAAAGAACAAAAATTTTAGAAATAAAAACTGAAAAAAAAAATTACGTACCAAGAAGCAAATAAACACATAACAGAAAATCCCCACCTTTACCCCGAACCGTCGACATCAAAAATACCGAAAGAATCTCTCCCTGAGATAATTGAACAAAGAAAAAAAAGACGTGCTCTCCAAATCAAAAACCAATCTACAAAAAGCCAGAGCGACTCAAATATGGACACTATCGAAATTAATACGTCACCTTCTCTCCACTCAACACCCACACCATCTAACAATAATAAAACCACTACATCAGCACACAACGAAAAAGAAACTCTTATAAACAAATACATTAACAAAAATATAACAAACACAACCAATTAAACATCTATTCATAATCCAAATCAACAAATTAATACACTACTAAATACTTTAAAAACACAAGAAAACACAAAAAAAACTTAAACAAAAAACAATCCCCTCACTCCTTAAGTTCTTTAATAGACTTAACGGACTGTTTTTTTTACACATTAATTCAAATAATGGTCCTTAAAATCCTCCCATGGAGTTTACAAGGTTACCAACATAATTATACAGACCTCCAACTTATCATCAACAATATAGCTCCAAGCATCATTGCATTACAGGAAACTCACTGTGCATTCGGATTCACCCCGCAATGTCCCAAACCTTTTAATGCATACTTTAAAAACCATAATACTCGTACAATAACATCTAAAATAAAATGCACGACTGGGTCGCACGAACTTGCTCCTGTATGCAAAGAGTCTGTTTCAAAAAGTACCTATATAAGATTTAAAAATATAGCTGTAAAATAAGTTTGTCTTCAAAGATATAAATGTCATTTGATTTGTCAAAAAAAACTCCATTTTTCAATTTTTTTGTTTGAAAATCGTTAGACCGGTTTTATTTAAATTAATTTTTGTATACATATATGCAGTGACGTTTATTCGAAGGTACGCAGGTGTTCACCGCACACCCTACCAAAATCGTCACATTACATTTATTTGATTTTTTAAATCTTGGTGTTCTCCTTCATCAAGCGCACCACGGCAATTCCTACTATTCATTCATTCTCAAACAAATATAATACTCTAGGCTCTAGGGTGTTCTCCTCATGTCAACGCACCGACCGGACCGACCACCAAAGCTAAGGTAAAGCAAATCCACATCCACACAAAAAATGCAAAGAAGAGACAAAATGTGTAGATAGTTTCTATATGGCTTGGTGTTCACCTTCATCGAGCGCACCACAACACCGTCCCTCCTTCGAATAAACAGACATTTTCTCAAACAAAACAACAAAATAAATACTCCAGGGTGTTCTCCTCATGTGAACGCACCGACCGATCAGCGAAAACAGGGTAAAGCAAATACACGTCCACACGAAAAATGCAAAGAAGAGACAAAATGTGTAGATAGTTTCTATATGGCTAGGTGTTCACCTTCATCGAGTGCACCACCGCAACCGCACACGGCCGCGGCGCACAGTCCTTCATTCGAATGAACAGAAAAACAGAAAAGGAAATAAATTGGTTTGGTGTTCAACTTCTATGAGCGCACCACTATCTATTTCAATATGGAATCGAGAAAGAGAGAGAGTGAACTCTGAACGAAGACGACACTTAAGAGCATATAAGTGTACACCACAGGCACACACAAGGGGAAGAGTTAGAGTTTATATTTTCAGTGTTGTATCTGTATGTTACATCTCTCTGAATTCAAATTTATTATTTTATTCTCATTACTCATTCTCATTCTGGACTTTAGAATGAAAAGATCGTTTTTCGAGGACAAAATGAATGATAATTTAATGAATTGCAGGTGCATCATTGAAAAATTAATGGAAAAGCCATTTTCGCAGCTAACGCCCATGGAAAAAACAGAGGCGATAAATATTGGAAGGCCAATACCACCTCTTCCAAATTTAATTTCCATAAATGCAACAAAAAATAAAACATTTAATAGATACTTCCAGGTAAAACAGTACGAGTCCAGGTTATGGTTGTGTGGTTGCCCCACTTTAAATAAATTGTTTTGCTGGCCTTGCTTGCTTTTTGCAAGTAACCAAGAAAGGAGTGTGTAGTCTACGGGTTACTCCGATCTAAACCATTTGACCGTAGCAGCAAACAAACATATAATTTCTCAAACCCATATCAATTGTAGTGTAGCGTTGAAAACTTTTGGCAACACCCGTATAGACATGTTGCTTGATGCACAAAAAAATATATCGGTATCTCGTCATAACGAACAAGTGTCCGAAAACCGGCAAGTTTTGGAGCGACTTATTGATGCGGTGTGCTTTTTGGGCTCTCAAGAGCTAGCGTTCAGGGGTAATGATGAACGCGAAGAGTCGGATAACAAGGGAAACTATGTTGAGCTTTTAAATCTAATAGCCAAATATGACTCTAAACTAGAAAATCATTTAAAATCGGCAACGGTTTTTAAAGGAACATCCAACAACATTCAAAATGATTTGATCAATGCAATATCAAACACAATCATTGATAATATCAAAAAAGAGATTGATGCTGCAAATTTTCTTTCTGTTATGTTGGATGAAACCACAGATATCACAAAAAAGTGTCAATTATCTGTGGTTTTCCGATATGTAGACTCAAATGGTGCCCCAAAAGAACGATTTTACCAATTTTGGGACGTCAGTGAAGATCGTACAGCCAATGCAATATCGAAAAAAATAATTGATTTGATAAAATCTGAAAATTGGGGTGCCAAATTGGTGGCTCAGACATACGATGGTGCCGCTGTTATGTCTGGTGAGCTAAATGGAACCCAAGCTCAAGTAAGAAATGAGTTTCAGCATGCTATATTTATTCATTGCAATGCTCATGTTCTGAATTTAGTTTTATCACAATCTGTGAACTTTCTTCGGGAAGTGAAAATTTTCTTTTTAAGTTTGTCCGGTCTCTCCGCTTTTTTCTCCCAGTCCACAAAAAGGACTTATTTTTTGGACCAAATAATTAAAAGAAGACTACCCTCCGTTGCCCCAACTAGATGGAATTATTCATCTCGCTTGGTAAATGCTGTTCAAACACATTTTAATGACTTGGTCATTTTATTTGATGAAATGATTGATGATCCAGATACTTGGGGGGCGGACGCAATCCAAGCGAGAGGTTTTCTTCAATTTTTAAAAAGCTTTAATACAGTTTTTATGCTAAACACTTTTAACGATGTATTTTCCCACACGGATATTTTGTTTAATGTCTTACAAAACAAAATATTCGACATAAATTATTGTTGTGAGCAAATTGAATCAGTTAAGATAGAAATCAACACATTACGAACAAAATTTCAAAACATTTTTGAAACTGCTGAAAATATAATTGACCCTGTTCTAAAACGTGGCGAAATTTTGGATACATTTAAACTTAGGTATCGGCAATTATTTTTTGAAATAATCGACACTTTGTCGTTACAAATGGAAAGCAGGTTCGAGTCGTTAAAAAAATTTAAATTTTTAGAATTACTTTCTGTAAAAAAATTTGCTGAAAATGAAAAAAAATTCCCAACTGAAGCCTTCGAATGCCTTAAAAGTTCATATGGTCCGTTTTTTGATTTTGTGAAGCTTAAGAATGAACTTACTGTGTTTTTTAAATTTGCACAGTCACAATTCAAAAATATTTCCGTCAAGGATATTCCAAAACTCCTCGATAATATGGAACTTAAGGACACTTTTTCTGAAATTTTTAAATTAAGCTCACTAATTTTGACTATTCCAGTGTCAAGTAGCTCTGTCGAGCGATCTTTTTCTGCACTTAAACGCATAAAATCATATGCCAGAAATAAAATGCTGGAGAACAGGTTGTCAGAACTGGCAATTATTTCAATTGAAAAATCATTTCTTAAGGAAATAAAAGCAAAAAATATTTTTTATGATGACGTTCTACAAGTTTTTTTGAAGAAATCCCGTCGAATCGAACTTATCTACAAGTAAATGTTTATTGGGCTCCATTAATTTAACTATACTACTAAATAAATATGACTTATTCTACTATTAAAATAAATACTTAAAAAAAGCAAAAAAAAATATTAAAATAAAAAAATAAAAAAAAAAATAAAATAAAAAAAAAAACAAAAATGGGATCTTGTCTATTACGTCCCCGTCGTGATCCTGGATTAAAACTAAAAATAGGCAAATTATTTGTACAAATAATTATAGTGAACACCTTACTGAAATCACCACGGCACGTCACTGCATATATGTATACAAATTTTCCATTTTTTCTTAAAAATATTTTTGTTATGCAGTTGTTTAGTGATTGTAAATATACGTTTTAGATTTGAATTTCGTATTGGCAGGTAGAAGGTACTTACTACAATCCAATCACATTCCTTCTTTCCAACAATTTTTCAGCGCAAACATGGAGTTATTACGTTCAGTTTATTTTTTTCGTTAATGTTTTTAAAAAAAACAAGCATACGAACAGGTACAAGAAATTAGAAATTGTTTTTCATGTGTTGTTTACAGTCAGGCTCTTCCGCGTTTTGGATTTTAGTTATGAAGTGACACGTAAGCAGTAGTTGTAGAGGTTGTACGTAATACCTATATAGGTATAATGTGTGTACGTTGAAAAAGTGATTCTAATAGAAAATACATATACTCATTCTGGCCCGTTTCTTTAACATGTACTAAGTATTTATTCTTTTATATAGGCGAAGGCAAGTAAAATATGTGTGAAACAACCTTATTCTTAAAGAATAATATTTTAAAATCATATATACACCTATATTCAAAGGTACCAAGATAATACTTCTTGATAGACACTTTAAAATAGATTGTTGATTAAACAAATCATATTCGTTATTCCGATGCAGTGGCGCAACACGGCCATCGTTAGTATTTTTTTTTTTTTTTTTTTTTTATTAGGTGGCGCAACAGTCCATGAAGAACCAGGGCCTAGTGACTTACAACTCTCAACCATCCCTGTGTGCGAGTAATGTTGTCAGAGATGGAAGGGACCTACAGTTTATATGCCGAATCCGAACGGCTAATTTGAGAAAGCACTTTTCATGACAAGAATTACTCTTGGAGGATTTGTCAATTCCTCGCAAGAGGCAGTACCCGTGAAAAAAGTTAGGTGGCACAGGCAGGGATTGAACCCAAGACCCCTTGCATGACAGTCCAACGCACTAACCATCACGCTACGGGTACTAGCGTTAGTATTTACAATAAACTAATTTAAGATTCAAAATTTTACCTGAAATATAAGTTTGTCTTCAAAAATTTAAATGCCATTTTATAAATCAAAAAACCCTTGATTTTTCAAATTTTTGTTTCGAAAATCGTTAGAGCGGTTTTTTTTTAAATTAATTTTTTATATATAAAATTTTTCAATTTTGTTTTAAAAATATTTTTGGTATGCAGTTGTTTAGTGATTGTAAATATACGTTCTACATTTGAATTTCGTAAGAAAATGTTGAACCGTTTTTGAGATATAGAATTTTGAAAAAAAAAATTCAATATTTTTTTTTTAAATCCAAACAAAAAAAAATTGCACTTTTGATAATCAAATATTTTAAGGCAATATAAGAGCTCGTTCAAAAAAAAAAATTATTGAAATCGGAAAAAAACGGTTCTATGAGCGGTTCCTTTCCTGAGCAATATAAAAATATGTTTTTCTTATTAAAAGAAGCCACGTTAAAAAATAAAATTTTGGAGAAAATTAAAAAAAAATCTATTGGTTTGTTTTTGACAAAATTTTAATTTTCGTTTTTTGACCAAAAAATTGTATGGGGACCACTGTTAGTTTTGATCTTTAAAAAAAAATTAAAAAAAACGCGTAACGCGAATCCGCTCAAAACCTTAACTTCCAAGTTTGAACTCAATCGGCCCAATGGTTTAGGCTGTAGGAGCGTGGACATACAGACAAAACAGACCGGACGGAATCGCGGGACCCACTTTTTTCGACTTCTCTACCAATAATGTCATGTTTGATAAAAATCTCGAGTTAGAAATTTTGCACGAATGCAAAACTTGCCATATAGTTCCTATATGTCGCAAGTAAAAATGGTGTTGCTCTGTTAATCAGAAAAGGCATCCCACACATTTGTGTTAACATTAACACAAGTCTGTTAGTTGTAGCAGCTGAAATACAACTCGAAAAAAAGATAACTATAATAAACACGTATTTACACGACAAAGACAATATAACATCTCAAATTTTATCTGATCTATTTATAAACATACCCGGTGATTCAATCATTTTAGGGGACTTTAATGCGTGGAACCCACTCTGGGGTTCTTCAAAACACAACACTAGAGGCAAAGAAATAGAACGCTTTATAATTAACTCTAATACTATCCTTCTAAACGACGGTTTCCCAACCCATTTATGAACACACGGAACACTAACACATATCGACCTAACCTTATGTACCTCATACCTTGCATCCTTTTGTAATTTGTACACATTAGAAGACACTTATAGCAGTGATCATATCCCAATTATAACTGAAATTAACAACTTACATCTCGCTGAAAACTCCAAGTTCACACCAAAATTTAAACTTAAATATGCTAATTGAAACAAATACCAAAATGTAGTGGACCAGCAACTACAAATCAGAACTTGCAGTAATAACATCATAAAGAAGCATCAAATTTTCATAAAGCAATGCTTTTCGGAGCGAACATTGCTATTCCTCAGTCTAAACAAAGGAAAAAAAAGAACGTATTCTGGTAGAATAATGAACTGAAAGTTCTTCGCAAAAACAAACAAACTGCTTTTAATACACTGCAACGATTTCCCACCGATTTAAATCTTATAAATTATAAGAAACTACGCGTTCGCTTCAAGTTTATGTGCAAAAACGCAAAAATCAAAGCTTATGAAAATCTTACACAGAATATCAACCCATCTGCATCAACTCAAAAAATTTGGAACAACATAAGACAAATCTCAAGCCCTTATTCTGGTAAAACTATTAAGGTAATTGATACAGCAACCGGACCAGTTTCAGACTCAAAAACAATGTCGGAACTTTTTGGCAAGTTTTGGTCAAATTATTCAAAAGATTCGAATTATCATCCCCGATTCCTAGATAATAAACATAAACTAGAAACTAGTATTCAAAATCTACCATTGCCATCCAGTATTTCCAAAAAAATTGAATTACCCATTACCATATCAGAGTTCGACTTCACCCTAAAAAGTTCAACCCCTTCATATGACCGTATATCGTACCCCATGATCTCTCATCTATCGAAAACAGCCAAATCACGTCTTTGCAATCTATACAACAATATGTTTTCATGCGGTATACATCTAAACCAATGGAAAACGGCAACTATAGTACATATACTGAAGCCAAAAAAAATAACAATAAATTAGATAGTTACCATCCTATATCTTTGCTACCTTTCCTCAGCAAAGCTTTTGAAAAAATATTAGCAAAGAGACTACTGTGGTACATAGAACAAAATAACCTAATAAACAAAGCACAAGTAGGTTTTAGACCTAACAAAGGTAGATACAATGGATGCCTTATTACACATAGACTATACCGTTTCCAACATACTATCAACTCGAAATCACCGTTCTATTATTTCCTTGGACTTTGAAAGAGCCTTTGAAAGAATTGGTACACACACTATACTTAAACAATTGAAAGAATGGCAGTTTGGTCCAAGAATTATAAGAATCATCAATCACTTCTTAATAAATCGTAAATTCCGCACCAAGGTTAATGATGAGTACTCAACACTTTGGGCACTTGATAATGGAATCCCACAAGGATCTCCATTATCGGTAATTCTTTTCATTACTGCATTTAACACAGTCAGTACGATAATCAACAGCGAAAAAATTTTAGAACATGGAATTTATGCTGATGATCTCATCATCATTACAAAAGTTACCAACATCAACTTGACACAAGAAAACCTTATTAGAATTTTAGTCAAAATAACAAAATGGGCTGAGACATCGGGTGCTAAAATCTCAACGAAAAAAAGCCACCAACTCCATATCTGCCGTAAAACCAGCTGTAAAGACGTTTCGTTGTAACTACACACTAAACAGCGTCAATGCATTAAAAATTCTTGGCTTTACCATTACCAAAACTTATCGCTGGTCTTCGCATATTGAACAATTAAATATAGCTCTCATATCACGTTTAAATATAATAAAATACTTTTGTAACAAAAAAAGCAGGGTCCATCCCAGCTCAATTTTGAACGTTGTACGTGCGATCATTTTAGCAAAAATCGATTACGGGCCCCTATTTTCGGAAACTGCTCAAAAACTCAGTTCTGTAAACTTAAAGCTCCATATCATTCAGCACTCAGAATTGCCCTAGGCATCGAGAAAGAACTAATAGAGAGAACCAACTTCGACGGTTGCTCTCTTTTTGCCTACAAGCTGTGATTTGGCCACCAACTTGCATATGTATTAACACCATATAAAAAAAATGTGGGGAACAAATACTTATGCAAGTTTATGTACATACTCACCACGAGAGAGAAAAAACTTTTCTCTCTTTTCTCACTGCTCACCACCTTTTAAAAATGGCGACCACCTTTGAAAAATGGCGAGCACCTTTGAAAAATGGCGGATGTAGTCAGCTGTTCAGAGGTGTTCAAAGAAAATTAAAAATTGTGTATGAACAACTTTTTGGTACTCTCATTGTGTTCGTTTGAGAGTAATATCATTCGAATATAAAGTGAAATTAATTACTCTTGTTAGGTGCCAGAACAATGAAGATTTAGAAACAATTCTAAATTACGCATTTAGATAAATATTAGTTAGTTATTTGAAGCCAGTTTTAATCATTAAGTAAAATAAATTAGGTGGTGCAACAGTCCAATGAGAATTAGGACCTAGAAACATAAAACTCTGAAAGCACTACAACTTTTATTTGTATTATTAGCTGCGTTTATGCGTTTAATTTTCGCTCAGACCGTTGAAAGATGCAAAAAAACTCAGATTTGTTTCAATTTTTAGAGTTTATCGACTTAATTTTGTCGATGTGAGAGTTGCAGGAACATTGAAAACGAGAGTTACAGAATGTAAACATGGAACATTGAAAACATTTTTATATACTCATCTCTTTTTTCTATTCCTATTTTATTTGTGTTGTTGTGTGTAACACCTAAAACCAAAATAATAAACAAATATAAACAATAACAATAATATATGAAATGTAAACATTCATGAACTCGACGCATATCGACCTACATTGGATTGTATTGAAAATGATCAGCCGTCACCAAGCGATACCATCGTGTATTGAACTGATCATGTTACACATAGTCATAGTCGGTCGCTATGCGCTGAATGCAATTAAATATTGATTTTGTTTATGACTGCAATTATATATGCATCACATTGACTGAGCATTCGGAATACCTTTGAGGAAATATAACCGAAAGTATATTTTGTCAAGTGGACATTTAATTCTTACGTCATGTGGGGTAATATATTGTAGGTCATAAGTAGAATAAATAAATAAAGAACTAGGTTAAGAATATCTATGTACATATGAAAATTAATTTTGTATAGAACTAGTTGTAAGTATAAATAGAAGAAAATTTTGAAAATAAAACCAGTCTAAGTTAAAACCTTAACTGCGACTCTTTTCTTTTAAATATCGTGCATCTTGATGCTCGGATAAATAAGCGGCTTTGCATAAAAGCTAAGAAATCAATTTTGTTCTTTTGAACCAAGGCTTCCTCGTCAAACATAACAGTTTGTACTCGTTGTTTATTTTCTTTACATTACTCACGACATTTCCAATATGCCGAAAATAAGTGATTTAAGTAGACACTAAATAAAAAGACCGTCAACTTGTTACTTCTGTTGCCAATTTTCATTGCATAAGATTTGTGAATAGGTGATAAGCTATTCTTACTGCCTTCCCCTAAGGTAGTGTGTTGCTTTTAAAGGCTTAACTACATAAGCCGAAAAGTACTTTTGTACAAAAGTTAAAATATTTGCATTCTCGCTAGGTCAGTGGTTTTGTGAAAAGAATATATGTACAAATTTGTTCTTCAACAAAAATGTAAGTCTTATGCATCATTTTTTTAAGTTTTCCAGTTCTAACTATTTATATATTATCTTTCAGTTATATAGCGACAAGGAAAAATCTGTGAGGGAAAGTTCTAACTACAGTTTTTCTGAAAGTGCATTGTGGCTTATTCATAGATGTTTGCTAAACTTTTTAGGATATACATAAATAAATGCAAATGAAAGTTAAGGGCTAAACCTGAAGAAGTATGAACATAGAAAATGCTGTGTTCAAGTAATTATTATCGCATCCAAATTTCATCATTGAGTGATTCATGACAAATAAATGCTACGGCAATTGCAGAAGATATGGATATTTTATAAAAATATTCCCGGTAAACTGTTGAACTTTATTATTTCCGCCTTTTATAATTCAATGTAAAAGAATTCAATGCAGTATATTTTAGATAATACAGTAGTTAAATTAATAGTTAAGGTATTACTATTGAAATAAACATAACATTCATTTATAAAAAACGTGTATTCGTTCATATATACAAATAAAGTCTAGTCTAAAAAACCTTAACCTTGTTAAACACTTTCTGCACACATCCTTTCTTGTTTTGGTTGTTCCTGCCATCTATCTGTAACTTAGAGAAAAGGAAGAGAAAACAAATTCACCACGAACTACCGGTATAACTTCTTCCGTTATTTATTGACAAACAAAAATGTTTTGCTAGAATTAATTTGAATTATAGGAGTATTTTTGTAGATATAAAAACGACAAGATGTTAGCAAAATTAAAAAAAAAATTCATGAGAATTACAAATATTATAATGAGACTTTAAAAAACATAGCCTTCTTGGCTATCAATAAACAAAAATGAGAAATGTCGCATTTCCCGGAAATGATGTTTTTTTGTGTACTCTTCTCCGAGGTGAAAACATGTATACACCGATACGAATTCAACACGCTATAAAAAATGAGAGTCAGAGGTTTCGAAGAGACGGAGACGAGGAAATTTGGTTCTCTCATTTAGTTTTTTCTCTCTGCCCTAGGCGCCTTCCCTACAACACCTATCCCTAATCTTCTAGCCGAAGCTGGATTCCTTTCACTTGAAGAACGAACTGCCAAATTAACACCGAAATTCCTGATTTCATATGGATCACCTATACAAAAGGATCTTTCACTTTCAATGAAACGTAAAACCAAACCCAAATGTGAACACGTTATCTATAAAGTAATTAAAATTGCAAACGATCTGGATGTTGCACTTAGACTTATAAAAACAAAACCAAGTGTGTTTCCCCCTTGGACATTAAAGGAAAGCAGTGTTGATACTAAACTTGCAGCTTTTAAAAAAACGAATCTTGATCCTATCAATTTCAGGCAACTGTTTAATGAAATGTACAACAACCTATCTAAACAACAATATACATTCCTTTATACCGACGGCTCAGTTAATAATAACAAAATTGCATATGCGGTAGTTGATTCAAACTACAATACTGTACAAACAAGTAGCCTTCACGAATTTAGCAACATCTTTACTGCCGAATCAGCAGCTATTATAGGTGCTATAGAATACGCAGAAAAAAAGAAAGGCAAATTTTGAATTTTCTCTGACAGCCTCTCTAAACGCAGTACTCAACATCAACTGCAACCTCACTCCAATCGTCAGAATACGTAATAAACTTTGCCAATTTAGTTCTAAAATTAAACTAGCTTGGATTCCTGGGCATGTCAATATCAAAGGTAACGAAGCAGCAGATACTGCTGCAAAGTTAGCTACCAACTCACCACTAATCTCATCAAATGTTGTCAATCCATACGACTTTTTAAACAAAATCAAAAAATTGCAAATGGAAAAATATTTAAGCAATTACAAAAACATTAATAAGTATTATACGAATTTTATTAATCGTTTCCGTATTCCAGTTCACATACCAGATAACTTTACTCGGCACGAGACAAGAGCAATCATCAGGCTGAGGCTTAGCCATACAAACCTCACACATAAACACCTAGGTACTTGACAAAAACGCAACCAACAATTCCTGCTTATTCTGCAACCACCCAAACAAAATGACAGTTGAACATCTGTTATACTTTTGTCCCAACTTCCAAACACCTAACCACAGGATCAACCGTACAGACATAATAAAACAACCCAATGAAATTAACTGCGCTACCATAATAGAATTTCTAAAAAATCCAATTTATTGAACAAAATTTAAGAAATATTTAATAGTTCAAATTAATTCAAATAGATACTAAAAATATTGTATTATAACCTAATATCTATACTTAAGAAGGCTGATGGCTTTGTTGTTAATGCTTTCATAATATATATTATTTGTAATTTTACATTACACTTAATACTGTTAATAAAAAAATAAATAAACAAATGATTACTTACACGATGTCGCCAAAAATGCCGCAAGGTGTTTGGGTTTCCTAAGGCGATGCAATAAATTTGTCGCCTCTCTCATAAAACATGAACTTCACTACTCCCTGTATAAGCAATTGAACATATTATTTGCGAGACTGTTAAGAAAGTCAAAAACTGAATCCTTTTCCTTTTATAGAGACAACGACTTACAGGAGTTTTACAAGAAGACTGCAGGTCTTAAAAAAAAAAAAATATTGCCTCATTTGCCATCAAGTCAGTACACGTAAAGACCACATTAAAACTGTTGCAGTCAGTTTATAAACTGGGATACCTTTATTTGAATATTTCCCATAATGAGAATTGTTCAATCCAACCTTTCTGATTTGCCTTAGAGACTCATTTACGATCATGCTTTAAAAATGCCTAAATACAAAGATTCGAAGCAATTTTAAATAACTATGTTCCACCGAATAAGTTACGACCGAAACAGGACGTGCTCTTTAAAAAATTAAATTGTTGAAGCCATTGTCATCAACTTTTGTATCTATTTATTTATTTATTTAAACTATGCATTGCACAATTACATGAATATATTTAAAATATTTCCATATTTTATCTTTTTACTCAAGTTTCAATACTACCAGCATTATAAATGAAGAGCAGTCGTTAGACAGGAGGAATTCATCGGGATTTCTCTTATCTCCGGAAATTGATTTAAGTTGTACTTCATCTAAAAGTAACTTTTCTGAAACAAATGATGTCGATGGTTTCTACATGCTAAAGAAAGATTCACAAAGAAGAAAAACTCTGTTTAAGGTACTTGAAAATGATGAAATCCAAATTTGTGATTCTTGGATCAATAAATTAGAAAACGACAACAGAAACAAACTTGCTATACAAAAGACAGATCTATGCGCAATGATACGAGGTCTAAGACAGTATATTGTTGATGAAAATAAGGATAACCTTGAAAAGTCTATAAATGAAGTTAAAGAATCTTTGGATTTTGATACAACAGCTATCGATCACCTACATTTGGCCCTTTATTCATTTCAAGAATCTGTCATAAGCGTTTTGAGAATGCATTGTATCAAACCACATTGGATGTTTGCTTTGGACAATTTAGTAAAACGAGCTGTTCAAGCTGGAATAATGATTCTTTCTCCAGGTTTGTTTGAAATTAAATTTAAATAAAATTGAACCAATTTGTATATATTTTTGTATTTAAAAGAACTGGGGGCTAACTTAGCGGGACAAGAAAATTTGCCAAATCTTGAAGAGGACCTTAAATCTGTTAATAAAGGCGAAAAAGAGTTGAATTTATCCATCGATGAAAAATGTACCTGTAAATTGTCACTTTTAAATGAAATCCAACAACTTCTGGAGAGATTAGCTGAATCTCAGAAGTCTATGCAAAATATATATAAATCTTATGTTGAACAACAAAGAGAAAAAATCGAGGTACTTAAAAAGGTTGACATTGGAATACAACGCTTATACGATGTATTTAAGGATTCGAGGTGAGCTTAAATTTATTTTTTATATTGAAATTGTCGACAAGTTGATTATTTATACAATATGATGAGTAAAAGGTGCACCAAAAAGCTAGAGCGAATAGTTTAAGTTAGGTAATTTTCAAAAAACTTTTTTTAATTTCAACCTTTTTTTTCAAAATTGTATGTAATTCAGTATATTTTTTTAATTCTTATTTATTTTCAATAAAAAAAAAATCCGCATTCCTTAAATGCTTATTTTAAGAAATTAAAATAAATTTACTTTTTCCTAAGATAATAACTTAACTCATTCAAAGGTACAGTCTACACAGGTGTAATTGAATAATATAAATTTAAAACAACCAAACCCATTTCTTATCAAATAAATTTATTAAACCATGTCAAAGGAATACAAACATATTTTTTAAGTTTTATAGTAAACTAGTTAGGTGAATATTGTAGCTTTCAAGTGAATGTAGTGAGAGCGTGTAGGCAAGTGTAGCTAAAATTGTAGCTCTAAGGAAAAAACATAAAAATTTTTTTGTTAGAACTCTCTGCTCTGACTTATCTAAAATATACATATATATATATATATGTATATATATAAATTTTAAGATTGTTCCTGTTTTATGGATGTCAAATAGCGTATTTCTGATATTCAATCAGAAGAGCTAATTCCTTCTTTACTTGATCTGATCTTGAATGCAGTCAAGTATTTTCCTTAAGTGGATTTTGAAGAAAACAACTGAATACTATTTAAACTGTTAACTTTATTAAACTATCGAAATCAACTTAGAACAATATTAAAAGTATCTCTTATTAAACTGGAAGCACTTTTTAGTTAGAACTCTCTTGTTTGAGTGTGATGTTAAAACTCTGCTTATTATGTGTTTTTTGGGCTGCTTTTATACTATCTGGAATATATGAACATGACTTATCTCTTATATGCCATAAAAGATAAGTATTTCCTGTGATTGTTGGTGTCGGGTGCAAACTGCTTAATTTGTTGGTGTTGTGCGCAACATGCGAACATGATGTTTTTGGTTATCGATGTTTCTTTCTATATTTGGATAAGTGACTTCATCTTTTGTTGATTATGCCATAAAAGATAAGTATTTCCTGTGATTGTTAATGTCGGGTGCAAACTGCTTAATTTGTTGGTGTTGTGTTACTTAAGTGGTTTATGGGGAAAATACTCCTCTAGTATTTTTTGGGTTTAGCGGTATCATAACCCCTCCCGGGTAAGATTCGGCTACGGGGTTTACTGTAGTAGTTGACATCTTAAGGATTGTTTGCCGTTTTCTTAATATTAACAATATTATGACTATGATTACTACAATAAGTATAATGCTGCTTATTCCATAAGTTACATTTTTTTGTGAGACTGAAAATTCTACTTTTTCTAAGTTATCAATGTCTCTTATTTGTAATTCATTTATATTATTTATGTGAACTTCATTTTCTGGGATATTTAACATTTTTAGGTTATTTTCATAAATTTTGAAACTATAAGCACAGATAAGAAACTATACAGATGTCTCATCCCCATAGAAGAAAATGTCCCATATTTTTTTCACTACTCCTTGGCTATCAACTGACAAAAAGCTTTTTGTCAGTTGATCTTCAAGCACAAAAAGCTGTTTTTGATTGCACATATTGGCTTGCCAGTATGCCTGTTCAAAGATGTGTGTATAACTATAAAAAATTCTAAAGTTGTTTTTTCTCTCAAGTCAACGTCCATAGAGACAAAGAAAAAAAGAAACTGTTTTGGTTTCGATGATGTTTTGGTGCCGATGATGTTACCATATTTCAGTTGCTATTGTTCAAGCGATGTAGGTATTTTATGCTATTTATGCTATTTATTATTGAATATGAAAATTAAAACCATAGTTATTAATTTTTCCATGTTATATTTTACTATATCAAATAAAACAATATACATATATGTTGAAAATACATTTAAGAAAGGAAGAGAAGATGAGTTAGGTGCAAGACATTTTAAAAATAATTTGTATGGATTCCTATGGTAACACTGATGCAAATGTACGTGCGCCGCTGGTGAGCGTATGAGGCTTAGTTTTGGTTGCCTTCCTTATTTTGATTTTTTTTGATAGGTACATATATTGAACGCATGTGTGTATGTCATGTATCCATAGATATATGTATATGACAAAAGGGTAAGTTTCAATTTCGGTCTTTTTGTTGTTTGTTGATTGTTTCTTTGTTGTCCTATGCAAAACGTAAGTTGCGTATTTTGTGAACTTAAACAGGTGTAGGTAGGTACTCATGTAAATAATTTCGATACAAAAAAGAGGCTCGGATGTGACCCACACTGATAACTTACTATTGATGCCCACTTAAATTTTTCAAAATTTATTTTTTTTATTTGGAAAAATTGTATTAGTAAGTAAGTATGCAAAAATATACATTTAAGCTGTTTTCTGTGGAAATAGATGTATCGAAAAGTTAAATTAATATATTTTGAAAGAAGTTTGGTTTCTCTCAAATAAACACTGTCTTAAATTGTTACAAAACATTAACAACAATATTTCTATGGGATGAAACAACTTTAAAGTCAATATCTTTCTTTATTCAATCTAATTTATAAATTCAATTAGGTTAATCATTTTTTTTTTTTTTTTTTTTTTGCTTAAGGTTTTTAGTTTTCTGTAAAATAAAAAATTGTTGTTAATAACAACAATTTGTACAATTTCTTTCTTTCTTTTTTCTTTCTCCTTTACCCGATATTGGCACGAGGACGATAACTTTGGCGCCAAGATATAATAACGGTTTTTGGTAGAGGGTCTTAATACAAGCATTTTTTACTATGGGAGGGGGGTCTATCTCCCCCCGTTTAGGCGGGAGGGGCAATTTAAAAAAGTTATTATTTAAAATGGAAAAAAATAATTAAAAAATAACGGTCACACTTACAATTAAGTTGTATACAATTTTTTAAAGCCAACATTCTGTTCTATTAGCCAGTTTTTAAATCAAGTCAAAACTATGCGTAGTTTTTGAAAAATTTAATTTTAAACTCAAAATTTGAGTAAAAAATGTTAAAAAAGGTTTAAAGTGTAACTTTTTCAATACTTCAAGATTATCTACCATTGTTTTTATTTCAGAATTTATTGCTCTTATTTGTTTTTGATCAAAAACTGAAAACTAGATGATTTTATGTCTTTTAGTTTTTGAGAAAATTGAAAATAAAAATTTAATTTTAAACTCAAAATTTGAGTAAAAAAAGTTAAAAAAAAGTTTAAAGTGTAACTTTTTCAATACTTCAAGATTATCTACCATTGTTTTTATTTCAGAATTTATTGCTATTATTTGTTTTTGATCAAAAACTGAAAACTAGATGATTTTATGTCTTTTATTTTTTGAGAAAATTGAAAATAACCACAACTACTATTTTAATTTAATTCTTTTTTTCTTGCTTGAGTGGTCTTATTTTGATAGTAATAATGGTATTTGCAAAGGCAATTTTATAAAAGATCAATAATAAAATAAATAATTATAAATACTTACGATATTTTATTTTTAATTGTCAAGGCCAAAAATTGTCTCTTAAACTTTTTATAAAACCACCTTTGCTTAAATAGGCTAAGAGCAGTGATGTATTAAACATATACAAACTTCTAAACAAAACTTAACAGACCTATTTTAACATCCCAATTAACTATTTTTTTAGAAAACTACTAAAAACTGGTAAAAATAGTTTCTACTAAAGCATCTTGAAAACAGAGAAAGATATTGACTTCAAACTTATTTAATTTAATACAAAAAATGTTTAAAATATAGTTTAAAATAAAAAGTTAATCAACCGATAGTTTTTTCCTTTAATTTAAACCTAAAAAAAAGTACTAAAAAAACGTGAAATTGATTCTTAAACTGAAATATCGGGTAAAGGAGAAAGAAAAAAGAAAGAAAGAAATTGTACAAATTGTTGTTATTAACAACATTTTTTTATTTTACAGAAAACTAAAAACCTTAAGCAAAAAAAAAAAAATAAAAACTGATTAACCTAATTGAATTTATAAATTAGATTGAATAAAGAAAGATATTGACTTTAAAGTTGTTTCATCCCATAGAAATATTGTTGTTAATGTTTTGTAACAATTTAAGACAATGTTTATTTGAGAGAAACCAAACTTCTTTCAAAATATATTAATTTAACTTTTCGATACATCTATTTCCACAGAAAACAGCTTAAATGTATATTTTTGCATACTTACTTACTAATACAATTTTTCCAAATAAAAAAAATAAATTTTGAAAAATTTAAGTGGGCATCAATAGTAAGTTATCAGTGTGGGTCACATCCGAGCATCTTTTTTGTATCGAAATTATTTACATGAGTACCTACCTACACCTGTTTAAGTTCACAAAATACGCAACTTACGTTTTGCATAGGACAACAAAGAAACAATCAACAAACAACAAAAAGACCGAAATTGAAACTTACCCTTTTGTCATATACATATATCTATGGATACATGACATACACACATGCGTTCAATATATGTACCTATCAAAAAAAATCAAAATAAGGAAGGCAACCAAAACTAAGCCTCATACGCTCACCAGCGGCGCACGTACATTTGCATCAGTGTTACCATAGGAATCCATACAAATTATTTTTAAAATGTCTTGCACCTAACTCATCTTCTCTTCCTTTCTTAAATGTATTTTCAACATATATGTATATTGTTTTATTTGATATAGTAAAATGTAACATGGAAAAATTAATAACTATGGTTTTTATTTTCATATTCAATAATAAATAGCATAAATAGCATAAAATACCTACATCGCTTGAACAATAGCAACTGAAATATGGTAACATCATCGGCACCAAAACATCATCGAAACCAAAACAGTTTCTTTTTTTCTTTGTCTCTATGGACGTTGACTTGAGAGAAAAAACAACTTTAGAATTTTTTATAGTTATACACATAGCTTTGAACAGGCATACTGGCAAGCCAATATGTGCAATCAAAAACAGCTTTTTGTGCTTGAAGATCAACTGACAAAAAGCTTTTTGTCAGTTGATAGCCAGTAGTGAAAAAAATATGGGACATTTTCTTCTATGGGGATGAGACATCTGTATAGTTTCTTATCTGTGCTATAAGTATTATTAAATAAGTTTAGAGTACAATTTTCTGATTTTATAATATAATTTCCGTTAAGTACATATTTTAATGTGTTACAATCTTGTGTTAGTGTTTGATTTTTTATATTTTTGATAATCAATACATTTTGGATTTGGTATACAATATTTTCTTGATTGAAATTTTCATATGAACAATTGAGCTTTGTATTTGATAAGAGTAAATTATTTAAACAATTGTCTTGTAAAACTTGTTTATTAGTTATTATTTCAAAGTATGGAAATATTTTTTCTTCTTGTTGTATAAATAGTTTTTCTTTAAGTTTAATGATTTTGTTTTCTTTTGGGAAGTTTTCTAACATGATTTCATTATATGTTATTTTGGAAAATTTTGGTATATTCATTATTATTAACAAATTATTTTTGTAAGTAGCTAATGTGATTTTTATTTGTCTTAATTTTTCAAGATTTAACTCATAATCTTTTATTTCTTTGATTGTTATAAGATCTTGGGTCAACATTCCAGATCTACTAGTTAAAATTACATCATTTATCTTTTCTAACATTTTTTGTAAATTTAATATGTTTTTATTTAATTCCATTTCTTTTCTTAATTCTAAGATATCATCAGTAATAGCATTATAATGATTACGATTCGGACGATGGTTTTAGTTACATCTTCTAAGTTGACTAACTTTTCTTTAATTATTCTTCCATCTTCACTATCTAGGTTTCCGAAAATTGTTTTTATACCTGTTCCTACAATGTTTATCCATCCTCTTTTTACTATGATATGATGGGGTATTATAGTTTCTAATTTTATTTTTATTGTCTTTATTTCCTCTCTAACTGTATTTTCTACATGGGTTGTTTTCTCAATTGTATTTTCTAATTGTTCCACTAAATTCTAAAACTTGGTTAAATTTATTAAATGGAGTAAAATATCATAATTTTCTATGATTTTGATTGGCTTAGAATTTATTATTACTAATTCCTGATTTATTTTATTTATTTCTATCGATTGACAAGCTATCATTGGTAGAATTACTAATATTATTAATGATAGGATCCTTATTTGTGTTTTGACTAACATATTTTTTTAGTTTCAAAAATTGGTCCTTGTGCAAAGTTTGTTTTTCTCTATTTGGTTGTATAGTAACCTTTTTATTTTTTATTTCTAACACTTTCACTTTTTGTGTTTTGTTTTTAATTTATTAAATTGTGCTGGATCATTCACTTTTGTATAGTTTGGATTTATTTGAACATTAGTTCTATTTGAATTCTTTTTACTATTAATTTTTTCTTTTACTTTTTCAATTCTTTTTCCTAGGTGAACGTCAATAGGTTTTTCTTTTGTGGTCAAGTGTATGGTTTTGTTAGAAATGACTAATGCTTTTATTGGGGAATCTTTGTGAAATATGTTTCTATCAAATATTCTAATGTGTTCATTAAGAGTACTGTGTAATCTTTCAATATCACTGTTTCCTGTATGTCGATACGGAGTACAAAAATGTGTTTCTATTTTCCTTTCTTTAAAAATTTGTTCAACTGTATAAGTTTTAAAGGTTGGGTCGTTGTCTAAAGTCAACTTTTCTGGGACTGGTAAATAAGTAAATATTTTTTGTAGTGCGCGTGCTACGTCTGTTTGATTTTTCGATCTTAACTCTTCGATTGCTGCGAACTTACTAAATTTGTCGATACAAGTCAGATATCGTACATGCTTTGGGAGAATCCAAATGTCTATATGGTAGTGTTTGTGTGATTCTGAGGGTGTTGGTGTTTTTTCATCTCTATCTTGAGATTACACGTTTCACAATTGTTTGTGTATTTCGTTATTTCTTTTCTCATGTTTGGGTAGTATATTTCCCTTTTGAGTTCTAAATATAGTTTTTCGATGCCAATGTGGTTGAATTCTATATGCTTCTTATGTATTTGATCGTTGAGATCATCGATATTTTGGATATCTTTCACTAAAGTAAATGCTCTAAAGATTTTTATTTTGGATTTGTTATTTATTTTCCAATATTCTTGGAAGAGATTGAACGTTTTATCGTCTGTTAGCAACGCATTGCTTTTTTCTAGATTTAGTTCTAAGAGAATATTTTTGAAATCAAGTTCACTAAAGTTCCTTTTTATTTTGTCAATACGTTTATTCTTGTGTGGGTAAGTTAGTTTGTCTGATTCTTTTTCTCCTATTTCTAGAATAATTTGATTTTTAAAGTAATTAATTGGTTGTTCTGTTATGTAAATAAGATTGTGACTGCTTGACTCTGCTGAGTGTTTTGTAGAAATTAATTCTGCGTTATTTATTTGGGGTATTTTTACTCGTGAAAGGGCGTCGGCCACTTTATTTTCTTTACCTTGTAGGTATTCTATTTTAAAATCGAACTCCTCAAGTTTTATCTTCCATCGTTGAAGTTTCGAGTTAGGTTCTTTTAAATTGTGAAGCCAAACTAATGGCCTATGGTCTGTGAGTATTTTAAAATGTCTTCCGTACAAGTAATGTCGAAATTGTTTGGTAGCCCATACTATGGCTAAAAGTTCTTTTTCGATTGTACTATAGTTGCATTCATGCACGTTTAGAGTACGTGATGCAAAGCATAATGGTCCGTGTGATTGACTTAACACAGCACCAATAGCGAAATTTGAAGCGTCTGTAGTGAGTATGAAAGGCTTATTGAAGTCTGGGTGTCGATTGATGAGATCATCAGACATTGCTATTTTTAGCTTGTTTACTGCTTCTATATACTCTTTATCGGAAGTGTTTATTATTGCGTCTTTTTTCAAGCATTTTGTGAGTGGTTTGATAATTTTAGCATAGTCGAGAATGAATTTGCGATAATAACCAGTGAGTCCAAGGAAAGATTGAATTTCTTTCACTGTTTTTGGTATTGGGAATTTCTGGATTGTTTCAATTTTATTAGGGTTTGGTTTTATTCCATCCGGGGTGACTATGTGTCTATATTTTTTTTTATTTTTCACTATATTTTTTGAGAAAATCGCATTTATTTAATGAAACTTTTAAGTTTACTGAGTGTAGGGTTTTTAATATTTTGTCTAAAGAATTCATGTGTTCTTGTAAACTTGTTGAAAAAATAATAACATCATCTAAATAAACAAAACAAATTTTCCCTATGTATTCCTTGAGTACTTCGTTCATCATGCGTTGAAATGTCGCAGGAGCATTTTTGAGACCAAACGGCATTCGTAACCACTCGTAATGTCCAGTTATAGTAGAAAATGCTGTTTTTTCTCGATCTTCTTTAGCGATTTCAATCTGATGGAAACCTTTGGTTAAATCCAAAGTTGAGAAGTAGTTGGCTTTACCTAGTTTATCTAGTATATCGTCTATCAATGGGATAGGATATTTGTCCTCTTTAGTAATGTTATTAAGTTTTCGGTAATCAATGACAATACGCCATTCTTTATTACCTTCTTTGTCTTCTTTTTTAGGTACAACCCAAATTGGGGCGTTGTACGGAGAAGAGCTTGGTTGAATTATTTTTTGTTCTAATAATTCGTTTATTTGTCGATCTACTTCTTTTTTATGGATTTCAGGGTACCTATAGATTCGTGTAAAAATCGGTTCATCGTTTGAAGTAGTAATCGAATGCTTTACGTGATTTGTAAAGGTTAAATCTTGTCCTTTTTTGTAAAAGACTTCTTTGTTTGCGTGCAGCAATTTTTGCAATTCCTTGTATTCTTCCGAATTTAGATGTTCTAATCTCTGTGGATCAATTATTTCATTATGATTTATTTCATGATAGTCTAATAGGTGTAATTGATTTATTTCTTGTTCGTACCTTTGTTCGTCCTCGCGGGAATAGTAACGGGTAACTGTGAAGTTATTTATAGACAACGTCTTTGTTTTTGTGTTTAATATTGTATCATTCTGATATAATATATTGTTTCCTAATAAACCGTCATAGTCGTCATGAAATTTGTATACTTGGAATATACAATCGTTTTTTATTGGGATGAAGAATTTTTCTTTTGGTATCACCAATTCTTCTTTTATGTAGATAGGACCTCCTATTGTGTTTATTTTTTGTGGGTTTTGTAATGGTTTTACATAATTTTTTGGAGCTTTATTGGGGTTTATTAAACTACTAGTTGCTCTGGTATCAATTAGTAATCTAATTGTTTCATTATTTTTTGTTAATTTAATAAAGGGGAGATGTTGTCCGAGGCTACTAATGAAAAATCCTCTTTTGGTTTATCGTTGTGATGAATTTGTGCTCGTCTGAGTTGAGAGGAAGTGGGATCAACTTCCATTGGAGTTGGTCGAAGATTTCTAGAGGGTGGTTTATAATTCGGATCATTTTTCTACCTTTATAGTTTGTATTAACATTGTTATTGTTTCTTTGGAAATTGTTATTTTGATGTGGTTTTGTGTTTTGGTTTTGTTGGTTATTTGATTTTTGTGAATTATGTTGAGGTTTTGAATAATTTCTGTCATAATCTCCTCTACTTGGATTATGTTCGTCTATGAATCTGGCTTGAGTTAGCTCGTGTAGAGCTTCTTGTAAGCTACTGGGTTTTAGTGAGAAAAGAACTGTTCTCATATAAACTGGTAGTTTTTCTTTAAAAATTTCTAACGCTGTTTGATTATTGTTCGCTATTTCGTGATGCTTATTTTCCTGAATAGTTTTCTGATTTAATTCACATAAATTTTTTTGTACCTCATTGTAAAATTCTATTACGTTATTTTTATATGGAGTTTGTCTTAATTGATCATACAACTGTAGTGATGATTTAAAACCTCCGAAATTAGCAATCAACAAATTTTTTATATCAATCCATTTGATTAAATGGGCATGGATTTCTATACATCTTTTAGCCTTTCCAATAAATTTAGATTTTAGTAAATTCATACACATAAGCTGACTATTTGGGTCATATTTTTCGAGTGTCGGTATTATACCGTCGACATTCGCTAAAAATGTAAACAAATCTTCGCGTCTTCCATCAAAGCTAGGAAGTTTTTCAATATATTTTAACGGGTTCAACGTTAAGGTTAATAATTGTTGTTCTGGGTGTGCCATTATAATGTTATCACTTCTTAAGCTAGTATAACTTATTGCACTATTCTTTCTTAAATTAATAGTTTCACTATTCTTACCTATTTCTTCGGTTTCACTGCTGCTGCCGTCAGTGTTGTTCCTTCTGTATGGATGATTGTTCACTTTTTTCTTCGCAAAGATATTTTTCATTTGGGGTTTTCGTTGGTTGAGCTGATACTACTGCGTTCGCCTTTCCTCTACGGAATTTTTCATCATTACCAATGGTTGGAGTGGGATGATAGACTGCTTGCTGTAGCTCCGTTGTAAAGTTATAAACTATCGAATAACTTTCTGTTGGGGCTCCTCTTCATGGAGTTTGTAGGTTGTTATTTGCGGATACTGATATTGTTGGAATAAATCTTGAGTTTCCTTGATGTTGCTTCAATATGAATTTGTATGGTTCGTATATTCGGATTCGGTTCTCTAAAGTTCTCAATTGTTTGTTCGTCTTGAACAGGTTCTTGATTGTTATAGATTGTTGATCGTTGTATACCTCGTATATAAATTCATCAGCTTCTTCTGGAATTAATAATTTATTCGTTGTTATCGGTATCCTACCGACTGCGCCATATTAAGATTGTTCCTGTTTTATGGTTGTCAAATAGCGTATTTCTGATATTCAATCAGAAGAGCTAATTCCTTCTTTACTTGATCTGATCTTGAATGCAGTCAAGTATTTTCCTTAAGTGGATTTTGAAGAAAACAACTGAATACTATTTAAACTGTTAACTTTATTAAATTATCGAAATAAACTTAGAACAATATTAAAAGTTTCTCTTATTAAACTGGAAGTACTTTTTAGTTAGAACTCTCTTGTTTGAGTGTGATGTTAAAACTCTGCTTATTATGTGTTTTTTGGGCTGCTTTTATACTGTCTGGAATATATGAACGTGACTTATCTCTTATATGCCATAAAAGATAAGTATTTCCTGTGATTGTTGGTGTCGGGTGCAAACTGCTTAATTTGTTGGTGTTGTGCGCAACATGCGAACATGATGTTTTTGGTTATCGATGTTTCTTTCTATATTTGGATAAGTGACTTCATCTGTTGTTGATTATGCCATAAAAGATAAGTATTTCCTGTGATTGTTGGTGTCGGGTGCAAACTGCTTAATTTGTTGGTGTTGTGTTACTTAAGTGGTTTATGGGGAAAATACTCCTTTAGTATTTTTTGGGTTTAGCGGTATCATAACCTATATATATATATATATATGCATATGTTTTTTTTTTTAAGCTTAAAGTACATGTTTTTGAAATAAAAATAAAAATTCTGGCTTAAAGTTTTATAAACGATATTTTTCGTGCCAAGAAGTTCGTGCAAAAAAATATAGGAATTTCAAAATTGAAAAAAAGGGTAACTTTGGAGCCCTGTATCTTTAATACTTATGAACAAAAATTGCTCAAATTTTCAAAAATCATAGACCAACTATATAACTATATAACTATAATAAAATAAAAAAAATAACTTCATACTAAAACACTTTCATTTTTTTGATTTTTTTCCGCATTTAAACCACTGTGCGGCGGCGTGTGCCCTCACGTGTGTGCCCGTTGGGGTAGACCCACTCAGTGATGTCCTCCCCCTGCGCAGCACTACCGCCGCCGCCAGCTGCCTCGTCTACCGCGTGTGAATCGCGCCCGCCCACTCGCCCCCGCCTCAGCCGAAACAGATTTATCAGAAGTAGAAGCCAGACCCAGTGAATTTTGTGTTGTACCTACATGGCTCGTGTTTGGCGATGAAAGGTTTAGCATAGGAAAGTTTATTTGTGGAACTTGGTGGGAGCCACAGTTTGCGTCTAACGTTGAGGGCTTGAGACACGTCACGACACGTCAGCGATCACATTCCCCGGAAAGTAATTTTTCCCATGGGAATGCGTTGTTTTCCCGAGGTCAAAAGTAACTCATGTCCTTTCTTAAGTCTCAAACTATCTCCTTACCTAATTTCATTTAAATCTGTCCAGAGTTTAGGCGTAAAAGCGATCAGCCCACCTGAATTGTCAAATGGGAATGCGTCATTTTCCCGGGGTAAAAAGTAGCCTATGTCCTTTCTCGGGTATCAAAATATCTACATACCAAATTTCATGCAAATTGGTTCAGTAGTTAAGGCGTGATTGAGTAACAGACAGACAGACAGAGTTACTTTCGCATTTATAATATTAGTATAGATAGTATAGATAATGAAGCTGAAATTTTTAAGCTGTACCCAAGAAGGAACAATGGGAAAATATAGTTGGTTTAATTTGTACAAAAATTTTTTTAAAGCACTCTTTTTTGACACACAGAACTATGTCGCAGTACTCTCAAACCAATCTGACTCAATTCTCTTTGAAAAATGGTGACCTTCAGATAAAGCAACGCTTGCAGACATGGACCGTTTTGATGTCAAAGGTTGTAGAATTATATACATATCTAATACCACCACCACTTTTTGCTTCGAATTTTTATTTCATAGGCATTGACACACTGGTCAACGCCCCACGGCTGCTGAATAAACATTTTTTCTTTTTTCTACTGATGACTAACGTTCGACATAATGCATGAGCAGGATAGTATCGAAGTTTGTGCCCTAAGTGACAAAACTATTGTCACTCTATTTAACTAAAAAAAATAGTATTGTATACGTTGTATATGTGCCCTATATTTTCCTTCTTAAATTCTTTTTTCAGCTTCAATGGGCATTATTTATACCAACATCTTGTTTGTAGCTCACATGTCTATGTTGATGAGGGACTGATGTCTCAGGTTTTTGTTGAAAGGCAAGAGTAGAGCATAGTGCTTATACAAATTTCGTAGTCTTCTTTTTGCAAATTAAGTTTATGATGATTGTGTTGAAAAGCATAAAAACTAGTTTGATTCAAGTTTAATTCCATAATCTCACTGTCAAAGAGTGTTTGTTATGTTTCCACTGCTGACTTACTTTTTAAACCACATTTCATATTTAGATCAGCGTGGTTGGGCTTGAGATCGCCCTGATATTGAGGCTCATATCACGATAAAGGAACTTCGTCCTCGCTATCGAAGTCCTCATTTATAATAAAAAGTTCAATGCTACCAGGAATATCATTCGGTATGTGATCGATATTTCAATTCACTGTTTCATCTTTATCTGTATCTAGTGGTAAAAATGCAATGTCGAAAACTGCGTTTCGGTTATTATTTTTTCGATTGCATTTGAAAGATTATCGAATCTCCTTCCATAAAATGATGATGTTGAGAATGCTTTGAAATCCATTCTTAAACAAAATTTTCAGTTTTTCACATTGTACCCAAGCGGGTAAACCTAAGTCTAGGCGTACCTACATATGTATGTACGTACCTAGCTCAAAAATAAATTATGACTTGAATTTTCACTTTTATCTTAATTTATTTTAAGTTAAAAAAAAATAAAAACAAAATAGAGTAAACAAATATGTTTTCTATTGCAACACACACTACACAGACCAAAAAAAACGAGAAAATCGTGAGCAATAAAAAAGACAGCCGTTTTATTTTTTTTACAATAGACTGCAAGCCTAATTAAATTTCAACTAAACCAATTGGAAGAAGGACACCAATAAAACTATAATTTTGTTTATTTTGTTGTACCCAAGCGGGTACAACGGTAGTAAATGGGTTAGAGCAAAATAGTTCTCTTCACTTTCAAACTTCAACTTCTTGGACACACATTTTAAAACACAGCACTATTGCAATCACAATGTTAGCTGTGTAATCAGGTTGTTTAATCCTCTTTTAATACTCCAAACATTTAATGATATAATGGGTTTGTCACTCAAAACGAAGGGGAAAACATAGATGAAGCTACTGCAGAAAGAAGTGATATGGGTTTGTCTTCGCATAATTCAATTATAATGGTGTTCTGTACTTTGATTAAGAACATTAGCGTTGGAAATCGAATTGTTCAGTATATTTTTTCTTTGATGTCAACCAAGTTAAACGAGTATATACATATCTCTGAAGCTAATATCGATTTGAAGAGTCATATTTAATACCAACAGCAACAACATCATTACTGTCATCTTTAGCTTTGAAGCTAAAATAGAAGTAGAATTAAATTTATATTTTCAAAATAAAATGTAAACTTTTCGATTTGTATTAGCTTCATGTATGTGCATATGTACACATGATTGAACTAGTATCTTGAGATACAAATCAATTGTTAACATCGAAAACGGTTCACATTTTTTTAACTCTATCCGTTTTTATGTTCATAGTAAAAATTAAACAGGTAAAAAAACATAAAAATGGTATATCAAACTATTCACGTAATATAAAAAAAGTCGAACATTAATAAAGATGTTCAAAATACCAAACATGTGACACATGCAACCTACCTCCCCACCTCTCTTCTTAATGTACTCCTATCTACTGCGAAAGCTGTGCTGAAAAACAATCAGCTACTTCGAAACTTTGCAAGAAACTCCAAGTAATATTTTCTCGTTCACACAATCAAATGAATGAGTGTGAACTCCAATCACCAAATATTCCCAAAAACATAACCCAGATAACTAATGAAAGTAAAAGCAATTCTAAAATCAAACCCCACTTAATTGATCAAAGTATTAAAACCAAAGGCCACTCAATTAACATCTAACGAACAGTCGTCTCAACCCTCTAATTATATACAGCCAAACTCAAACGTCCCCCAACCATATGTAGCTAAAAAAAAACATTCAAACAGCAACATAAAGCTTAGTGTACACGATTGCCAGGTCTGACAATCATTGTCAGATCTGCAAACGTCTGACAATGTGTGAAAATGAGCTGACAATGAGCTGAAAATTTTAATTTGTGTGTACACGGTTTGCAGATATCTACAAACATCTGCAAATCTGTTGCCAAATATTTTTCTGACAATGTCGACAAACTAATTTGGCCAAATAGCTAGCAATAGATTTGCAAACATTTGTAGATTTTCTGCCAACCGTGTACACACCAAATCAAATTTTGGATCTGCAAATTTATTTTCAGCTCATTGTCACACATCGCATCAGTCAGAAAATTTGTCTGCCAATGAATAAATTTGCAAATGTTCCTCAAACTGCATCTGCAAATTTATTCATTGTCAGACGTTTGCAGAAACGTCAGAAAATGAAAAAAATTTGGTGATCTCCCAATGAATTTTGTGTACACACGATTGCCACATCTGCAAATTAATTTGTCTTCAAAATGATTGATGAACAAATTTTTCTGCAAATCAATTTGGTGTGTACACGGTTGTCAGCTTGCGTGTACACGATTGCCAGATATCTACAAATTAATTGGCAGATATTTGTCTGCAAATTAGGAGCCAAACCATTTGTCTGCAAATAAATTTGGTGTGTACACGATTGTCAGCCATTCGAGACAAATTTTTCAGTGACAGATCTGGCAATATTTGCAGATCTGGCAATCGTGTACACTTAGCTTAACATCTCACTCAGAAAATTTTCCTAACATTAAGGAAAATCACTCGTTCTCTTTCGGTATCAGACAAAAAAAAATCAATATAAACAAAACGTCCTCACTTATACCAATGGAAACCAAGCGAATTGGCCAACCACTTCTGAACTAATCGAAAAACACCCCCCACTTCAAAATATAAAATAAGAAGCTGTAATCTTAAATATTACCTCAGTGCAAGTGCTAAACGTGATTGAGGAACATATTTGTGGAAAATAGATGAATGCGAAGCTAGCGATGGAAAAATAAAAGCATCAAAAATTCAATTTTACGAGAAAACTAGATTCCCTGGTGTGACTGGATTCATGACCTAATGATTGCACCCAAAAAAAAATTTTCAACATTAATAGCCGCGTTTTATTATCCCCATGATCTGATCCGGATCTTGGATTTACATGCATTACAACAACAACACAAGATCCTGCTTTGTGTTTGGATCTCAATTTGAGATCCAAAATTTAATTCTTTTTTTCACAACAAGGGACGCTTTATCATTGTTATTTCACATGTAAATGTTGGTATCATTGCAAACAAATTAAATAAAACCTGTATTGCCATATAAACATTTCCATTTGACTGAAATAAAATATTTTTTAAATAGAAAGCGAGAAGCTTTATATTTATTTATTTGGTATATAATCCATGAAATAATTAGATATTTTAACAAAACTAGATATTAATTGGTGAAATTAAAATAATTAAGTCCAAAAAAATGTATATTTGGCATAATTTATGGGTATTATTTTCCCAAAAAAAAAGGAACAATTGAGCAAAATTTTCTTTGAGCAACCCTGCTTTAAATGTCAAAAAATATAAATAAAATCGAGAAAGCTGCAGCACAAATGGGAGAAAAGATGTTCAAATAAATTGTAAGTAATCTCTAAATTAAATTATTTAAGTGTCACATTTATTAAAAGGTAAAAAAAAATCTGGACTACATGTGAAACCAAAGCGTTCCTGGATGCTTTGAGTTTGAGAGTGCAATGGTGATTTGCAGAAACATTTTCAAAAGTTGTGGAGCTTCCATTTTTGGTATGTTTGTTTTTTTTTTTTTTGCTTCGAAATGTCACTTTTGAAAGAACGAATTTGACACTGCTACCAAACTTTAAATAATAAAAATATGATGATCCAATGCTGTTTTATTATCATGATCATGATAAAACGCGGCTAATATTTCAATAGAAAAGGTTCTTATAGCTTGAATATAATGCTAGTAAGGAAATAGAGATTTTTGTCCCACTGCTCCTCATGTGTTGAACCGAACTATCTCTTTACTTTATCCAGATCATGTTGTTTGTGTTTTAGAATACAAGTCTTTTTAATAGTGGCTGTCGTGTAATTTTCAAACTTTATAAACTCATTAATCATTATACTATGTTTATATTAAAAGAGTTAAAACCTTAGTAAATTGTTCTTATAGAAACATCTTTTATTTTTAATTTGGAATTAAATTTTGTGATTACTTATGTATAGTAATTAATTCAATCAAATAATCTGTGTTTTTTAAAGGTTCAGGTGGTTTCAACAGTAGCAATGTGATTGCTATTATCCTCATCTGCGCTGTGGGTTGTAGCTATAAATGACTGGGCATGAAGATTTTCTGGAATCTCATCAGGAGGGTTTATCTCATTTTCGTTGCAGTAAAATTAAAGTCTCAATAAGCCATTTGGGAACTGGTTAGTTTTTCCTTCTACATATTTAATATTGAAATTGAACTCTGAATTTAACACATTTCACCTTTATACTTTTATGGGTGAACTCAAACAAGCAAGAGGTCGGTGATCGATTTGAATTGTGAATTGCTCCCCAAAAAAATAAGTTCTAAAGTATTTAGTTAAATTAACTATTGCAAGAAGTTCTTTTCCAATTGTTAGGTAGATAGCAGTAGCGAAGCTTCCATTTAAGTCGATCATTCCCGTCTTACCTTTTGAAATTATCACCCTGAATACCTTAGACTTCTTGCAACATGAATCAAACTTAATTAGACACATGTATACACTACCAACATTTTTTTAACAACAGCTACTCTCCTTCCAATCCTATTCTACACACATTTTGGTTCTTGAGTTCACTCCATAAACAAACACAAAACTTAAGCAACAACAAGGTAACCCCAAATATGACATCTTATAAAATTTCTCTGTGGATAGAACAAATTTGTTTCCTTTCCTCTTTTTTCTAGTGCTATTCACTGCGCTGGATAATTCTCTGTTCAATACACGCTTTCTTATGGAAAAAAAATAAGGTAGGTTTCATAAAATGAAAAAACGCTTTCCTTCGTCTTATGAACTAAAATGTATATTGCAGATTGAAGTAGGTTTCTGATTTCTGCTTGAAGATCCAGCTTGTGTATCCACCACCCAAAAATAAAAGAAAACAAAACAAAAACAATAATTCATTCATATGCACTGCGACCTACATCTGATTCATACAAATTATGTCGGTCACAACAAAGTGACAATATCGTTTGTAGAACCGATCACATTACATATCGTCACAGTCGGTCGCTATGCATAAAATATGTATCATAGATTGTTTTGTTTATGAATGCAATTTGAGTACAAATATTATGTCACGATTCTTTTCTCAAGTGGATTTCAAATCGATAATATTTGGGTGTCAATAACTGAGGTCATAGACTTAATAGTTTATGATTATGACATAGAAAAATCTATGAAAAATTAAAATAGAAAATTGTATAAATAAGAAAATTTTTGTAAATAAAATTCAGTCTTAATCCAGAGTTCATTTTTGTTGTTTTGACTCACACTATCGGCTGGAGAGCTGAGACAATACTCATAATCGTGCAAGAGATTGCTCAGAAATTATAAGCGGCTCTAACGAGCTAAGAGTGTAAAAGAAAAAACCCTATCCACTTCCATCCCATTTTATGACGACAAACATTACACTGGACTCATGTGTCAAAGGTTGCCACTTTGATAACAAATATTCTTGTATATTAGATCTATATTGAAATCTAAAAAGATTTCGTGTATATGTATATAAAATAACAAATGTTTGGTTTGCTTTCATTATTTCTAACAAAACATTTCTGTATTGTGATGTTCCTATTTTTATGTAAAATAACTAAATATATATTTATTTAAAACATTATATGCATCTGCCAAAAAAGTTTCTTTCGAAACCACTTTTTTATGCGTTAATCTTATTTTTAAATAAAGATTTTGTTAGAAATACGGACATTGAGCAAGCTGCAATAAAATGGAAAATATTGTCTGGTCCTGTTCTGTTGCACAATCCACATATCTGCTTAAGACCTGGTCCATGAGGATTGAAATTAATATTTAGAACGTCAACCCTTGCTTTAAATTTTGTGCTTATAATAACATGCGATGAGTCACTTTACGTTGCTGTATATATTCCTGGAACAGAAGATGAAGTGTTGGTTAGGTCTCATCTATTTCTGCAATAAAGGACTATTCACATGAGAGCGACCAACGACCAGCGAATAAAAAAACAAATGGGATTTAAAACATTTAATATGTCTAAATCCTTCACAAAAACTAGACAAAATCTTAGAAAACTTAATTAAATACATGTTAAGATACTAAAATTTGCGTTTCAATTGCTAAAACAAGTGAAATTTGAAAAAATCAATTGGTCGTTAAGGGCCTTGCACATGAGAGCGAACGAATGGTTGAACAAATGTGATTTTACACATTTCATAAAGTCAATTTCAAACAAAAACAAATTTAAATTATAAAAAACCAATTGACACTAATGTTAGGGTAATACAATTTGCAGTAACGAGTTTGCAGTGTGGTTGCTACGAACTGTCAAAGAAAGGGTAATTCAATTCATCGCTGTCTGCGAATAGAAATAAAGCACATGTGAAAGAAAAGTCAAAATATGCGAACATCCACAGTTCGCAGTTCGTTGTTCGTAAGTAGGTAAGGGGATACTTTGGCCTGGGAATTCGGCGTAAGAAAGAGATAGCACTATGTTTGAGTGAGAGAGGTGATTAAGATAAAAATTCTTATATTTTTAAATAGTTGTGGTTAACGTTTGCGGTTATAGTTTGAATATATATATATATATGTGCTTGTTGTTATTGTGGCGCGTGGATAGATGATAAGAAATGTTTAAATGTACCGCATGATGTATAATTTATGATTCATTGTAATTTGTGGTTTGTATTTTGTTTAATGGGTTTATATGTCTACATACATATGTGAGAAAAGAGGTCGGCAGCCTTTGTGGGTAGTGGGTGAGGCGCGTTGGTTGTGTATGGCTTATCAGTATTGATGTTTTGTGGTTAGGAGCGCGTGCCAGTGTGAGTTATAGAAATGTGAAATGGTGTTATCACAATATGTTTTTTTTATGATTCATTGTAATTTGTGGTTTGTATTTTGTTTAATGGGTTTATATGCCTACATACATATAGTATCCCATAACAGCTCTGATATAGAGAACATTAATTGGGGGATGATGTTATCACAATATGTTTTTATGATTCATTGTAATTTGTGGTTTGTATTTTGTTTAATGGGTTTATATGCCTACATACATATAGTATCCCATTCTTTTTTTTTCTAGTAAGAATACTTAAAGAATGTAAAAAAGAAAAAAATCTAATGTCCGCTGGAAACATATTTTTTCGGACGCGCAGCTGTTCTATATTTTGTCATAAATAGAAACTGTGGTTTCATAAAAATATGTATGGGAATTTCACAGATTAGATGTGCAAATGTTCTATATTTTGTCGTAAATAGAAATTGTGGTTTCATAAAAATATGTATGGGAATTTCACAGATTAAAGAAAATAATTCTGAGGGTTAAAATACTTAAAGAATGTAAAAAGAAAAAAACAAATATCCACTGGAAACATATTGTTTTTTTTTTTTTTGTGGGAAGTACTTCCGTTCTATATTTTGTTCTAAGTGGTTTCATAAAAATATTGACTTTAATTTGTTTTTATCAGAATTATTGAGGTTTTGAAATAATTAAAAGAATTTCAAATGTAGCAATCAAATATCCGTTTGACTAAAAAAAATTTTGTTAGAGTAACATTTTATCAAAAAAAAAAACACATATAGAGATTAAGCTAAATGTCTATACTTTTTCGTAAGTATAAAACCAGGGTATACTCAACTATTGAATTCAGTCACTCAAAAAAAGTCTTCAATTTTAAAACAAAATCGCTGTTAGAAAAAACTACTATGGAACATCAGCAGTCAAAAATTTTATTAGAGATGAAAGATTGGGTAAGGCAGTATAGCTGCCAATGCTGGGAGTTCCAGCAATTGCAGGATACCGCCT
This sequence comes from Eupeodes latifasciatus, assembly GCA_920104205.1. Lineage (NCBI taxonomy): Eukaryota > Metazoa > Arthropoda > Insecta > Diptera > Syrphidae > Eupeodes > Eupeodes latifasciatus. The sequence goes on from OV049924.1 coordinate 228,381,935, forward strand.
GGGAGGAGATCGGTAGATTGGACACTACCAGCGTTGATGATCTTAGAGCAGTGACCCACCTGCTCTATTCCATGCTGATAAAAGCTAATAAAGGGGGGTTTGATGTAAGCCCCCTACCAACCTCAGTTATTACGGTTTTAAACCTAAAAACGTAAATAAAAAATAAAAAATAAAAATGTATAATTGTATAATCAATAAAGATTTTTATTAAAAAAAATTACAAAAAAGATGTGTCTTATTTATTAATTTTAGGTATAGGAATCCAAGAGTTGTGATCGGATGAAAAGCCGAGCCATTTAACAAATAATCGATCTTTTTTCCTTTGAAGTACTTCCTCGACTAGATATGTATCGGGGAACTTAGTTTTCTGTAGTTCAAGCTCATAAAACCCTCCTTTAATGGGATGTCCTTGGTGATCTTCCAATAGGTACGTTATTGGATTTGAGCGTTGCACTTTGGCTATCTTAAAGATTTCTGTGGTCCAATTCGGTGTGTATCCTTTATCGAAAACATGTTTGTATTTACTAATTCTGACAAAATCCCCGGTTTTAAACTTTGGAGTAATATGTATTTTGATGTGATTATAGATCTTGGAGAGTAATATTTTTTCATTTGCAGCATTGACTTCAGATGGTTTCATATTTATCGTACGATGTTTTGGAATTATTGTACGTTTTTGTTAGTTGTTCTATAATATCAATCCAACGATATGAACCATTTAAACTAAATTCTTTCCACATCCAAGTTTTCAAGGTACGATTAAATCGTTCAACAATGGAAGCTTTGAGAACACTAAATGTAGAGTAATGATTGATTTGAAACTTTTTCATAAGTTTTTGAAACGATGCATTGAAAAATTCTTTTCCATCATCTGTTTTTAAATTTTTTGGGTGACGACCTTTATTAAATATATCTTCCATAGCCTGAGTGACCCTCGTTCCTGTTTTATTTTTAATAGGAGCCGTCCAAGCAAATTTAGAAAATGTATCAATAACTGTGAGAAGATATCGATAATTTTCGTTTTCGGGTGAATACACAACCATCTCGACTATGTCGGCTTGCCATAAATCATCTAGACCCTTAATAATTACTCGTCTTTTTGGAAAATTCCTTCGAGCAGGCTTATGTAGTTCTTCAACAAGGTTTCTCTGACTCATCTTTTTATTGAATGATAAAAACAAAGTATTTGTTCATGCATTTTATTAATTAAAAATATTTCTATATAATAACTACAAGTTTAAGTCATACTATTTCAATCTTTTATACAAAGACATCAGTTTTTTTATTTTCAACAGTCTATTTTCAAGCATGTAACATGCGCATGTATCTGGACCATTTTTGCATAAGTTTGAAGACCATGGGCAGTTATCGAAATGACATCCATGTTTTGATGTTGTAGTAGATACATTCATAAATCTTTTCAAAAAGATTACACAATTCAAAAGCTCTTCATGATGTTCTTCCAGTATATTATGATGATTTGTTTTCAGAAACTGTAGAATTTCATCAAAAATTAATAAAAAATCTATGTTAGACATAATGATTGAGTTCTCCACACTGAGGAGATAGATTAAAGACTTGTTATATAATGACTGTTTTTAAGTTTTAATAATTAATAGAATTGTCTTCAATTTTCATTTTCAGATTTTTTTTCTTATTATCAATTGTGTCAAACAGTAGTTTCTCAAATTTTTCAACTACTCCATATTGGATGTATTCTTTAAGTTGTTCGTATGTTTCATCAACATATTTTTTGGTAGCAGCGTCTTCCTGTTCTTGTGGTTCTTGAACATTTTTTAACCGTTTAAAGTGTATGTTGTAATCTCCGCTTTCTGTTTTGAGGAATCCCTCTCCAGCTGGTCCAGGCAAACCTCGCTCTCCCTGTACACCTGGTGGTCCCTGCTCTCCTTGTTTTCCTCTTGGTCCTCTGGGTGGGGTTCTATTTGAGAAACGACCAAATTTATCAACACTCATCTTTTTTTTATTATTATTCGATAATATTTGCTTCTTTAAGTTCTTCAATGATTAAAATAATTTCGTTAGAGTGATTGTTGTGTCCAGCTTGTTGTGAACCAATAAGAAGTCTCAATCGATCTACTAAATCATTGGGATTATCCCAAAATATATAGTCTTTTTTCAAATTTGATAATTGCATTATTCCACTTCCTGAAGGTATTTGTAGTGTTGAAGATGATGGCGATGGAGTATTAGAAGTATTTGTTCTTAATCCGAATAATTTACTTATAATTCTTTTATACTTATAACCTCTATTGCCGTGTACTTGTCTCTGTGAATTATGATCAATTCTATGAGCATTAGTGTCATGTAATATAGTCCTGTAGTTTTTCAAATCTTCATTGGTGTAAACTTGTTTATCAGGGTTTTTCTTAAATATAAGCTCATATAACCCATTTGTTCCTTCGAAGGTTTTATTTTTAATTTCTATATCTTTTCCGATAAGGTTTAACTCACTATTACCGATGTACATTTTTCCATCTTTTGAATGTACACCATACGTTTTATCAAGGGTGTTGGAATTATTTAGAAATAAATCTATATATTTTTAGGTGTGTCATGAAATTGTTCTTGTGACAAGCGTTCTGCAAAGCTACTATGACTTGACTTGTTCTTTGTTCTTTTTGGAGTAGTAATACTATCGACGGAAAAAATTGGTGAATCATCATCATCATCAATAGAAGTTTTGGGGGTTGTGAATTCTTCATGAAAATGTTTCTTCTTCTTATCATAATCATTTTCTTGTGATTGAGGATGTTCAAAATTGAGTTTTATTTTCTTTAAAGGACCATTTATAAGGTTATGTTGATCTTGTTTGATATTTGATTTTTTTACTAATTCGTTTAGTGGTTTCGTAAGAGGTTTAAGAGTTTCTTCAATTTGAGTTTCGTAAGCTTCCCTACCGATCTTAAGAGCTTTGTATTTCTTTCGTAGAGCATCTGTAGTTTTAATTAATTCCTTTGTTAGTTTTACATCTATATGCATCATAATGTAAACATTTATTTCTTCCTACAGAGGCAAGTGGTTAATAAGTTTCGAAGTTGTTGAAAGAATTGTTCAAAAGTTTTTAAACTGAATTTGATATTGAGATTACTGGTCTTAACTGAAGAATACTGGGTCTCAATCTGGGTGGAACTGCTTTTTACTGCTACTATCTGCTCGCTATACTGCTCTGTACTGTTCTCATAGAACATTTCTATACATATGGTATTAAATCAAAAAGTGTTATTTGTTTTATAACTTAAGAAAACAGTCAAAACCTTTTCTATAACGACCTTCATTCAAAGGACTATCCTTGTCAATTACCACAAATCCGTAATTTGTCTTCCAACATTCTGCACAAACTATTCGGAATGTATTAAATGTCATATCTGAATTAACATGATCATTATATATATGTTTTAGATTCATATCGTCCTGTTTGAAGATGATTAGTAAATTCGCATTGTCTCGAATTAAGTGTTTGGGTATTCTTGTATAAGTTTGGCATAAGTAAAAACTATCAATATGATGATGCCGTCCCATACTGAAGTAAACTCGAACTGTGTCTGGTTTTTCACAGGCAATATCGTCAAAAATAAATATAGAATTTGGTTTAGCCTCTTCGGGTGAAATAACATCACTGTTATTGGCAAAAGTGAAGAAACCCATATTTTTAATAGGTTTTATGGCTTTTCGTAAAAACTCATACTTTGGCTGATGTAAGGATTTAGAGTATATATAGATATTTTCAAATTTTAATCCATTTGGATGTTGTAACAAACTCATCATGACATTTGTTTTTCCGCAATTTGAGGGACCAGTAATTAACCCTCTTATACTATGAGGGAATAGTTTACCATGTTTTTTTTTTCAATATTGTTAGCCAGTTCCATATTTATTACTGGTAACTGGCATTGTTGTTTAACGAAACGCATAGTTTTTAAAACTAAATGATTTCCTATAAATGATAAGTTTATATTTTAAAAGTGTCATATGACATCCAACCATTCTTACGCTAAGATAATCATTTTAAAATGATTGATTATTCCAAAAAATCTATCAGTCGACGAAACATTGTGAAAGGAAAAGGTTTATTAAATACTTTAATAAACAAACTACCTCTTGAACTACATTTACCTGGTTATCAATACTGTGGACCTGGAACAAAACTCCGACAACGTCTAGCTCGAGGGGATCCGGGAATTAATTTGCTTGATCAAGCGTGCAAGGAACACGATATATCTTATTCTAAATTTAAAAATACATCTGATCGACACATTGCCGATAGGATTTTAACTGAAAAAGCTTGGCAACGAGTTCAATCCGGAGACGCTAGTATAGGTGAAAAGGCAAACGCACTATTGGTTACCAATCTTTTGAAGGCAAAAACAAAATTCGGTATGGGTTGTTCTAAGAATAAAGACAAAAAGCCTAAGAAAAAAGCGAAAAATAAAAAAGAAAACGACAATAAGTCAAATTTAGATAAAAATGCTAAGCAACTCTCATTTAGAAAAATAATAACAGTTATTGGAAATAATATTAAACGTAAAAAACCCTTCAATCTGGAAAAGGCAATCCAAATAGCCATATCATCTGCTAAGAAAACAGTAAGAAAAAACAGTAATAACATTAAGACACCCAGAGTTATTTCTGTACCGAAAATTGGTGGTGTAATTCCATTTCTTGTACCGTTGTTTGCTGGACTTTCAGCTCTTGGAGCTTTAACGGGAGGTGCTGCAGGCGTAGCAAAAGCTGTCAACGATATTAGCATTGCCAACAAAGATTTAGAGGAGAAAAAGCGTCATAATCAACAAATGGAATCCATTGCAGTAGGCCAGGGCTTATACCTTAAACCTTATAGAAAAGGGTTTGGACTTTATTTAAATCCACAGCCAAAAAACTTCTAAGTTCGCTACTCAATCGTGCATTAAATGAAATTGATTTGAGAAATTTTGCAAGGAAATTCATTCCGAATTTTCGAGGAGTTTTCATGAGAGATAATTTACCAAAAACTAAACCTTTGAAAAACGAGTGTGGAATTGTAAATCTAGACTCGTCAATTGGCCCTGGAACACACTGGGTAGCGTATTATAAAAAAGGCAACCAAATTGAATATTTTGATAGTTTTGGAAATCTTCAACCTCCTATTGAAATTATTAATTATTTGGGTGAAAAAATTAATTATAATTATACAAAATACCAAGATTATGACTCTTTTAACTGTGGTCATTTATGTTTAAGATTTTTATATGAATGTTATTTTCAATAAATAAAGAGTTTTATATACAATGGCTTTCATTATGTTTTTCATCATCATGGCAATGACACTTACACTGAGCGGGAGAACTTCCCTTCTATCAGCTGAATATTTTCCACCGCTGAACTTGGACAAAGACTATGTTTGTGGATTGATTGATTTTCACACGTACAACTCTATACCGAATGTTGATGCGAATAATAATTTGTTTCATGTGGGCGAATATGAAATTGAAATCACAATAGGATCGTATGAAATTGATGCTATTGCAGAATATATATCCGAAGAATTATTATTGCAAAATTCCTCAATTATTATTGAAATAGAAGCAAATAATAACACAATGGAATGTCAAATCCAATGCAACGAGAACATATATTTCAATAAGAACAGAACCATAGGAAAATTATTGGGTTTCAGTAAACGTGTTCTCGAAGGTAATAAAACTCATTTGTCAGATTTACCTGTTGACATAAACAAGGTAAATGTAATACGAGTCGAGTGTAATATCATTACTGGCTCTTATTTTAATAATACTCCTATGCATACAATACATGAATTCTCACCAGAAACAGGGGCAGGGTATAAAATCATTGAAGTTCCAAAAAATGTCATCTATCTACCTGTGAATGTCAAACGAATAAGTACTATAACATTAAAACTAGTGGACCAGAACGGAGACTTAATAAATTTTAGAGGAGAAAGAATAACTGTTCGATTACATTTAACCCCAATATTAGAATAATGATAATCTACAATAATTATTTAACAGATATCAAAGGTAACCATTTAACTAGTTCTTCCCGAACATCAACACTGTCAACACCTAAGTTATCACCTGAAAATAAAGCCTATCTTCTGTCACTGGGATTCAAATTAAAATAAATTTACAATATGAACGATATATTAAATATTACTCAAGGACCCATCTTTGATAATAGAATATCTAAGTTTGAGTACCATTGTTACTCACCATTTCTTCAGTCCTTCAATCCGAGTGATGAAATACGTATTCCCATACAACAACAAGACTTATGTATATTACCTAGTGAAAGCTATATTTATATAGAAGGGAGTCTAACAAAAGCAGATGGAACTGTTTCAGCAGGAAAATTAACTAATAATGCAATGGCTTTTCTTTTTGAAGAAATACAATATGAACTGAATGGAGTAAATATTGACAACAATAAAAATGTGGGAATAACATCGACCTTAAAAAATTATATTTCTTTAAACGAAAATGAAAGTAAGAGCTTGGAAAATGGATCGTGGACTGGGGGTAGCAGTTTTTCTCTTGCATCGGGTACTTTTAATTTTTGTATAAAATTAAAATATCTGTTAGGATTTGCTGAAGATTATAAGAAGATCATAACAAATGCAAGACATGAATTGATTTTAATTCGTACTCGATCTAATGAGAATGCTTATTTTTCTAAAGACAACGAAGAATTAAAACTTTCGATTTTTAAACTGCAGTGGAGAGTACCACACATTACCTTATCTGATTCGAATAAACTTACATTATTGAAACAAATACAATCAAATCCAATTCAAATTCATTTTCGAAATTGGGAAATGTACGAATATCCAACACTACCAACCACCACTGATCATGTATGGACAGTTAAAACTTCAAGTCAGCTTGAGAAACCAAGATATATTATCATTGCTCTACAAACTGATAGAAAAAATCAACGAAATAAAGATGCTAGCATATTTGATCATTGTGATGTGAGCAATGTAAAAGTACATTTAAATTCCGAATCTTACCCTCGCGAAGATTTAAATGTTAAATATAAACTGGATCGATATGCTATTCTCTATGAAATGTATAGTAAATTTCAACAATCGTATTATCAACAACAATCAAATCCACTTTTATCGCGACAAGAGTTTAAAGATATCGCCCCAATTCTGGTTATTGATTGTTCTCATCAAAATGAGTCAGTCAAAACGGGTCCTGTGGATGTAAAAATTGAACTTAAAACATTAAATTCGATTCCTGCTTCAACAACTATGTATTGTTTAATACTTCATGATCGCATAATCGAGTACAATCCATTGACTGGAGAAGTTAACAAACTTATTTAAATTGGTGTCATAATCTATATTTTTTCAGTAGAAAAAGTGCATTTGCTTAGAACAGATCTAAACATGAATACCTGTTTTGTAGACTTTCAAGGTTTTAGAGGAATGAACAATGAGTTTATCTTAAAGGAAATGGCTGTGCTTTTTAATGGATATCACCAACATTTCATACTTACTCCACCATTTCACTCTAACTTTCTTCCGTCACCCCTCAAAAGACAAGCTCATTGGTTGCGTGAGTATCATCATGGTTTTACCTGGGATGGAGGAGATACAGATTTTTGCAAAGTTAAGTCATATCTTCGAAAAAAAATTAAAAATGTTGTTTACGTCAAGGGTAAAGAAAAGAAACATTGGCTACAAAAACTTATTAATAACGAAAATGTTGAAGTCATTAACCTTGAAGATCTTAACTATAAGTGTCCTAATTTAAAAGAACTAAAAAGAATTTATCCAGATATAACTTTGAAATGTTGGTATCATGGGAAAATATGTGCACTCCAGAATGTTTATCTTTTGAGCAGATACATTAAAGAAGCTAAAAATTGTAATTAATATTTTCAAATAAAACAAAAAACTTTTGCTTAAAATTTTAAATAATTTTTTTTTGTATTTTAATATTTGCATAAAGTGCGACTTTTTATTACTATAATGATTATTATGATGATGATGATGATGATGATGATGATGATGATGATGGTAGGTTGGGTTTTTTTCTTTTATACCCGTACGGTAGAGAACTGTGATCGTCGAAAAATTGACGTTTTTCAGCTCTTGGTTTATATGTCTTGACTTCTTCTACAGTAACTACCTGATGTTCTATGGTACGTCGTATATTGTTAGACTTTATGACAATACTTTCTTCAGAATCTTCTTGTATAGAAGAATTTAAAACCGATTCTTTTATTGAATCGAAATTAATTTTTTGGGAAGATTCATAATTGAGGAAGATACCCTTCACTTTACAGACAGTGTGTTCTTTTTTATCCTTTGTGCTGTATACTTTGTAAGAATAATTTTTTGGTCCACCACTTACAAATTCGGTAATGTAACTTCCTTGACCATAGCAATCCAGTTCGTTTGTCATATCACCGATAAAGTCTCCAGTAGGTGGATCGAATTCTCCTTGACGACAAACATAAATAACGGAATCAGTGTCGTAGTACAAAACTCTTTCCTGAAGTTTTTCTAAGTAGATATATAATTTCAGGCGAGCTTGAGTTGTGGTATATGCGGCAATAGAAACATTAACAGTTGATAGAGTTTCAGCTGCTTCTTCTTTCATTTCGAAGCTTATCACAATATTGTTTTCATTAATTGGTAGAATTTGTGAAACTTCTATAGATGGATGAGTAAGCAAATCAAACAAATCTGAAGGATTATTAATAATACAGGTTTTTTGTTGATTTTCTCTTTGTCCAAATTTACCCCAAAAAGAATTTAAAATCAGCTTGGCAAGTGATCTCTTGCCAGGATTATCTGTTATTTCGGAGCATTCCAACTTGATTTTTTCCTTCTCGAGAAAATCCGTTATATATTTGTTTGTATCCTCTTCAGATAAACATATATTTGGCCACCCTGAAGCTTCTTGCTTTATTTTAAGGTATTTATTCATCATTGAGGTAAATAATCCTTCAGAACCTGTAGTAGGGTTATATTGGATTACTTCGTAACCCATTTCAATAGCTTTTACTACTTCGTCAATCACCCATGTTCCTAACAAGGCCCTCTGATCATCAGAATGGGTACAAACTCTTTCCTTAGTTTTTTCACTGCTACAGGTTCTACACAATGAAAACATTAGTTTATTGTTCTGTTTTTGGGGTAAGACAGGGTGAAATAAGTTTTCTGGTGGCAGAATTTTACATTTAATGAGCCCATTGATGCCATCAAGTTGCATATTAGAGCAAATATCATCATTACTTGTATGAATTTTTGGATGTCCAATGGGAAACTTCCCATTTTTACATACCCAAGGGTATAGTGAACATACATCAATGTATTTTATTTGCTCACCTTCCTTACACTTGTAGTAATTCAATGTATTCCCAGTTCTTCCTCCAAAGAAACCATCTCGTGGATTTAACGGGGCATTCTGTACTAGTGGGTGATTGTTTAAAAAATGTAACTCTTTATCTTTTAGAAAACTTAGTTGGGTCTCAAATTCACAACTCCACTTTTCGATCACTTCATAATTAAACGATCTCAAACGTGCTGTTTTGGCCATCGTTCTCTCGTATCTGTAATTCAACGTATCGTATTGTTCTTTATCAGATAGAGGATCGTCTCGTTTATGTTTTAGACAAGCAGGATGACCGTGATAGTAGCATCCATGAAACTCAAAAACTTGTTTATTTTCTTCGCAGAAACCATCGACTTTAACTCCGTTAATTATGGCTTCACGTCCTTTAGCAAAATGTTTTATGTTGATTTTTCGACTTTGCTCTTCCAATCAACCACTTAATTGCTTCCGTTGACTGATTATCGACGCACCTGATATTGAGAAAAAACACATTTGTTTTAACATTTATTTTAGATAATTGTATTCATTTAAATAACAATTTACCTGTATCCATTTTTGGGTATTAACCCAATAGTGTTCGGCTGTAGAAAATTTCTTCGGTACACCAGATTGCATGAAGAAGCTATAGTCGTAGCTTCTAAGAATGGCTCAATATTACTTTCCATAAGAAAAAAACGTCTGAACTTCAGACAAATCTCAGTCAGGATATTGACATCACTGATGCAATACTCCAAAAGTTCACGTTGGAGTTCAAAAATGTCGTTTTTATGTTCTCCGTACCATTTTAAAAATACTTCAAGTTCTTCTGCTTTCATAGTATTCGGACTGTAGAATTCTAAGGCTGGTAACTTCCCGATATAGTTTCTATTTCCTCTTGTATTGAACAAATGAGAAAAATATCCTTTTTTCAATTCCGACGATAGCTGGAAGGTTTTCGGTAGCTTAGAGAGAGCCACAGGGAAATAATTTAAGGAATCTATAAACTTAATATTTCCTATTATCATTAATATTATTTTACTGCCTCGCATGATTAATTCCGGACTTAAATTTGTTTCATTCAGTATATAATTTAATATAAATTGATGGTCATAAGATTGTCCGTTATGTGCTAATACAATGACGTTTTTAAATTTTTGTCGAACATTCAGAATATGTTTTAAGAATTTGGGGATAATATTTCCTTCTTCTTCTTCAGATTCCTGAACAATGTTCAATGAATGACCGCACTTATTACAAAAGGCCAAATTTGGGATATCAAAACATTCATAACACTTTTGTTTAAAAACACACAAATTAGGCTCATGTATTTTCACCTGAGTATTATAAGTATCATCTGCAATAGATATGATTTTTTCGCCGATAACTCTCTCTTGACGACTCTCTAAATCATAAAAAATGTAAAGAGTGTCTTTACATCTAGGTAATCTACTATCGGGAAGTATATAGCACAAATGATCTTCTTCCACGTGCTTACTACATAATTTACAGTAGTATTCGCCACAGATATGAGTTCGATTGCCACTATATGTTTTTAAACATAGTATGCATCTTTTAGCTTGTTCACAAATATTGTTTCCTATTGAGCTGACTGCCTTGTGTTTGTCGAAACAGTTTTTCCTTCTAAAATTACATCTTTCGATTACAATCTACACAATTAATTTCTTTTGCAATTTTCGGGCACGGAGGTGTGTTTTGACATTGTGGACATGTTTTTTGACACCTATGTTTGCTCTTCATATTGTAGGGTACATGGCAATCTTCGCAATAATAACCGCAACAGAATGCAGCAGTTAAGGACGTTTTTAAATTAAAGTGATTATTGTGGTAGATTAACACAATTATTCTTGAGAAATTGGACAAATTTGAGTCGGCGGCTCTTAAAACACCAAATTTACCGTAAACATGGATCAGTTGTCCCAACAACTCAAAATAATAACATGGAACGCGAACGGACTTACCGCAAAAATCGAAGAACTAGAAACGGTTCTACTTAACGAAAGAATAGATATTTGTTTGATCTCTGAAACTCATTTGAAAAAAGACTCAAATTTAAGTATTAAAGGTTATTCGGCTTACCACGCATGCCATCCATCCGAAAGAGCAAGGGGTGGTTCTTCCGTATTTATCAGAGAAAATATCAATCATTCGTTTGAGATAAATATCGAGCTCGATACAATGCAAGTTACTTCCGTTAGCATAAAAGTTAGACACGTATTTTTTAATATTGCGTCTATTTCCTGTCCTCCTCGGTCCAAGATAGACAAAAACGATTTTAAAGATCTTTTCAACGCTTTAGGTCCAAAATTTATTATTGGCGGCGACTTCAATTCGAAACATTCATTTTGGGGATCACGTTGCATTTCGACGAAGGGTAGACAACTCTACAAAGCGGGTATTGAATGTAACGTTGAATTTTTCTCATCAGGAAAACCAACGTATTGGCCAACCGATACAGCGAAAACACCCGATCTTGTTGACTTTTTCATCGCAAGAGGAATGAACAGGAAATATATGACAGTAGATGATAACTTCGATTTTTCTACGGATCACTCGGCCGTTATCTTAACAATAAACAGTAACGTAATCGAAAAAGAAAAGCCCCTAATTTTAACAAATAATAACACAAATTGGGATAAATTCAAAGAAGATTGCGAAAATAGAATTATACTGAACGTCTCTTTGCAAACTCCGTTTGAGTTAGAAGATGAAACAGAAAAATTTATAAATATTGTTCAAGAAGCAGCTTGGAATAATACTCCGATCTGTAGTAAAAAGTCAAGGCAATACGAAGAAAAAATTCCAGAAGATATAAAAGAATTGATACGCGAAAAACGAAAAGCTCGAAAAGTATGGCAGCAATCACGTGCTCCTCAGCATAAAAGTGTCGTCAACTTTTTATCAAACAAGATTAAAAATTTGTTACGAGATTTTAAAAACAGCGAGAATTCTGCCTATCTTGAAAGCCTAACAGCAGACAAAAAAACGAATTATTCTCTTAGGAAGACGATAAAAGGTATTAAAAAGCCTCAAATAATGTCGGCACCTATTCGAAAAAATAATTCTGAATGGGCAAAAACTGATAAGGAAAAGGCGGATTTATTTGCTAAGCACCTTGAGGAAACGTTCAAACCTTTCGATGGTCAAGAGCTTCTGAATTATGACGGAGAGCTCCAACCAGCGCCGGACAATTTTTCTATCAGGAATATTACTTTGACTGAACTTGTCCAGGAAATAAAACGGCAGAAAAATAATAAAGCTCCTGGCTACGACCTGATTAACGGTCGTGTCCTCAAAGAGTTGCCTAAAAAGCAATGGTTAAGCTCTTACAGCTCACTAACGCTGCTTTAAGACTTGCTTACGTACCCACGCAATGGAAAGTCGCCGAAGTAATAATGATCCACAAACCGGGTAAGCCACCGAATGAGAAAAAATCGTATAGACCAATTTCTCTCTTACCAATTATATCTAAAATATTTGAAAAATTGCTTCTTAAACGAATGCTACCAATTATTGAAGAAAAACGTTTAATTCCCGACCACCAATTCGGTTTCCGGAATAATCACTCGACAATTGATCAGGTTTACCGAATAACTAACGAAATTGAAAAAGCATTTGAAGAAAAAAAGATTTGCTCAACTGCATTTCTTGACGTTTCTCAAGCTTTTGACAAAGTTTGGCATGACGGGCTAAAATATAAATTAAAAGTCTTTCCAGAGCAAATATATAACATTCTTGAATCGTACCTAGAAAATAGATTCTTTCGAGTTAAGCAAGGAACGGAGTATTCGGAGTTTAAGGAAATAAACGCTGGGGTTCCCCAGGGTAGCGTCCTTGGACCGATTTTGTTTGTTCTTTATACCCGAGATATACCCCAAACAGAAGGCACAACTTTAGGCACTTTTGCCGATGATACAGCTGTACTCGCAATATCGGATTCAATAGAAACGGCAACCTCTAAGCTTCAAAAGGCATTAAATAGCATTTCAGATTGGACAAAGAAATGGCGAATTGCTCTTAATGAAACGAAATCGACGCACACAAATTTTACGTATAAAAAAGTATATAACTTACCTATTTATATAAATTCTGTGCAAATTCCATACGCTAATGAAGCGAAGTATCTAGGCATGACTCTAGACGCGAAACTTAAATGGAAAGTTCATGTAAAAAAGAAACGCGATGAACTCGAAAATAAACTCCGCGAATTGACATGGCTTATTGGAAGATATTCCAATCTAAGCGTTTATAACAATCTTCTTATTTATAAGCAAGTACTGAAACCAGTTTGGACGTACGGTATACAACTTTGGGGTTGTACCAACGTAAGAAATATACAAATTTTGCAAACATACCAAAACAAAGTACTTAAAATAATAGTAAATGCTCCATGGTCTGTAAGAAATAGCGACTTACATAGAGATTTAAATATAAAATATGTAGAAAACGAAATTAAAAAAATTGCTACAGAGCTAAGATCACGACTTAGAAATCATAGTAATAACTTAATCCAACAATCTGTTAGCGAGGCGTTCGTTTTTCGGCGTCTGCACCGAACAAGACCTTCTGATCTAGCGCAAACAAATTAATCTCTCCACTCGAATTTTGTGGAATCTTCAGGTCCTCTCGTTGGGGAGCTTCCTGACAAAACGCGAACAAAATGACGCTAAAACTACTTGTTAAGCTGGACTTAGTTGTAGTTATAATATAGAAGCTAAGGGAGGTGAGTTTTAGTAAGTAAAAATCTGACACTACTATAAGCATCGGGCTTATAGTGTCTCTGAAGATTTCTCACCTTCCTGCGGAAAAAAAAAAAACAAAAAAAAAAAAAAAAAAATTGTGGTAGATTAAATTGATTTTTTTTTCTCATTATTATCACCTTCAAATATGATATCACGTCCTCTTGTTCCGTGGTTATACACCGTTATTTTGTATTCCTTTAAATGTTGTTGGAATATTTTTAATTCCGGAATGCCACACCCTTCAGGGGGTATATTTATGTGTGCCTCATTAATTAGTTTTAAGGCATTCTTTGTTTGAATTTTTCCAATATCTCTTCTTATTGCTTTTTTGTTTAACACACTTTCTTTATCGGCATATGCTTTGCCAACGACTAGCGCTCGAGGCAAGCACAAATTATCCGTATTGTGTACAGATACAATACCCTTTCTTTTGATGCATTCCTCTTCAAATGTGTTATAGATGATAGATCTTTTTTTTCCAGAACCTGAAGGGAGCTTCACGGATGTTATACTTAAATTGAAATCATCAGTGCTCAGTCCTGTAGAATTACTTTGGAAGATTCTACTGACCATCTCCCAAATGTCGCTAAATTTAATGGCTGAACAGTCTTTAAAGTTGATCCAACCGCTACCCCGTTCAGTGGAAAAACTCTTTCCGCTAAAAGTTATTCCCACTTTATCAAGGGGATCCAGATCTTTCAAAGCATGTTTGAACATGCCGTTCAAACCTTCCCTTATCCATCCTTATCCTATTTTCTGGAATAGGTTTTATTTTGAACTGGATTTTTCTTCCGTTCAAACCAAACCTTTTAATCCTCGTCACCATTTCGTCTATTATTTCAAATCGCTATACAAATGGGGAAAAAGAAAAGAGTGAAAGTGAACAAAAAAAACCTTAATTGCTTGAAATAGAAGCGAAACAAACAAACAAGCAGGTATAGAAAAAAACTTTTAAAAATTTGTATTTAATTTTTTTTATTTTAACAAAAAAACATTTTTTTTTTTAATAAAAAGAGTTGTAGAACAATTTTTTCTGTGACTGTACAAAGTCATGTTGATTCATTACCTCCTCCTCGTCTTCTCTATGATTGTTGGTGTTGTTGTAATTATTGCTGTTACTGCTGCTGCTACTGTTGTCATTGATACTGTTGTTGTTGATGTTGTTGTCATCGCTGGTGGTGGTAGTGGTGGTGGTATTGTTACTTTCTTTTGCATGAAAGTCTATCACGAAGGTTGATTCGTGAGGAGCTACGACCTCCAAACAAAGTTTAGGCAGCTCCTGTATTTTTTCCTCACCGAAGGAGTCGACACACCTTTTCGGTAAAAAGACGTAACAATCCTTCAGTTCGACACGAAGCTGTTGACCGTAGCGCGTGGTGCACCTCTTGGCACCCACAATCGCATATTTTTTTTTTCAGGGTCAGCTTTTTCATACTGACCAATTCTTTGGTCACAGCGATTTTAGAGTTCGCTTTGATTTTGTTAATAATTGAAGACATTTTTTTTTAGTTTAAAAAATTTTTTAGAAAAGTTTAACTTCACTTGTTTAATTTGTCAAGAGTGACTGAATTCAATAGTTGAGTATACCCTGGTTTTATACTTACGAAAAAGTATAGACATTTAGCTTAATCTCTATATGTGTTTTTTTTTTTTTTTGATAAAATGTTACTCTAACAAAATTTTTTTTAGTCAAACGGATATTTGATTGCTACATTTGAAATTCTTTTAATTATTTCAAAACCTCAATAATTCTGATAAAAACAAATTAAAGTCAATATTTTTATGAAACCACTTAGAACAAAATTTAGAACGGAAGTACTTCCCACAAAAAAAAAACAATATGTTTCCAGTGGACATTTGTTTTTTTCATTTTACATTCTTTAAGTATTTTAACCCTCAGAATTATTTTCTTTAATCTGTGAAATTCCCATACATATTTTTATGAAACCACAATTTGTATTTACGACAAAATATAGAACATTTGCACATCTAATCTGTGAAATTCCCATACATATTTTTATGAAACCACAGTTTCTATTTATGACAAAATATAGAACAGCTGCGCGTCCGAAAAAATATGTTTCCAGCGGACATTAGATTTTTTTCTATTTTACATTCTTTAAGTATTCTTACTAGAAAAAAAAAGAATGGGATACTATATGCATGTAGGCATATAAACCCATTAAACAAAATACAAACCACAAATTACAATGAATCATAAAAACATATTGTGATAACATCATCCCCCAATTAATGTTCTCTATATCAGAGCTGTTATGGGATACTATATGTATGTAGGCATATAAACCCATTAAACAAAATACAAACCACAAATTACAATGAATCATAAAAAAACATATTGTGATAACACCATTTCACATTTCTATAACTCACACTGGCACGCGCTCCTAACCACAAAACATCAATACTGATAAGCCATACACAACCAACGCGCCTCACCCACTACCCACAAAGGCTGCCGACCTCTTTTCTCACATATGTATGTAGACATATAAACCCATTAAACAAAATACAAACCACAAATTACAATGAATCATAAATTATACATCATGCGGTACATTTAAACATTTCTTATCATCTATCCACGCGCCACAATAACAACAAACACATATATATATATATATTCAAACTATAACCGCAAACGTTAACCACAACTATTTAAAAATATAAGAATTTTTATCTTAATCACCTCTCTCACTCAAACATAGTGCTATCTCTTTCTTACGCCGAATTCCCAGGCCAAAGTATCCCCTTACCTACTTTCGTAGCTCATGTGCAAGATGCTTTACGAATTGCAATCTGGTTGTTACGAACTGTCAAACTCTATTCGCGTTCCACATACCATCCCCACTGGAACGAATACATTTTTCGCGCGCGAATAACCTCAAAAGTTTGTTGGTATCGAAACTAACCAAGTGAATTGTCAAAGTAAAACGTCATTCGCGACGAATAAAAAAATGCCATGTAAACAAAATTCGCCGGTTGTTGGCTTATCTCATGTGAATAGTCCTTAAGCGTAACAAAAATTGTGTTCTAATCATTCACATTTCTTTCTGTTAGAGAAGATATAATGTGTGACAGCCCAGCTAGTTCCATTTTCTAAAGGATAAGTGTTGTATTGAAATAGTTTTACTATAATTAATTTATGAAGACAGTCGTCACTTCTCCTCATCATCCTGATCAAGTAATTGGAATTAGCTTTGAAATCTCTCAAAACGACGGTATTCCTGATTCCACATGTAAAGTATTTGTTGGTACCGAATTTGGAAGTCTATAATCTGTTTAAAAAACAATTTTTGAACAGCTTTAAATTCTTCAATTTGTATTTGGACAAATAGTAAATATTTTCGTTTGTAAATTATTTTTGCCACACCATATTAAGTGCTAGGTTAGCTTCCCTACATTTTTCCTTAGCATGCCTTCCTAAGGTTTAAGTTATAGGTTAACAGCACTCAAATGTGAGCAACTGAAGAAATTCCAGATCGAAAACTAGGCTTAAATATACTCAGACGACTAGAACTTTCGATCCACTTAGAAAGTGTTTCATAAAGTGTTCCCGCAAATATCTTCCTTATTGAGGTGAGAATAGAACTATCCTTATAGTTCTTAGCAAAATTAAGTGAAACTGAATGGTACAGAGCCATTGTTAAAAAACATGTTTAAAGAAATGTACAGTAAAGATTTTGAGTTGTTCGTTACTTTTTTTTTTAAAACTCAACTGAAATGCCATCACTTCCCGAAGCTTTGTTGTTTTTCGTTTGCATGATTGTAAGTTCCAATTGGTTGAAGGATATTGAATCGCAAACATGAAGGTATGAAGGTGCTCCTAATGTCAATTGTATTTGAATTTGAGACAAACCCTCAAACACTGTGATGTAATTGCAGTACAAGGTTTTTTAGATACATCGTTTTTGTTGGCTGTTTGGTTGTTTGAACTCTCTGTATTTAGGTATTTAAATTAGAGCTTGCGAAGTTTGCTGCAGTCTTTATCAGACCATTTACATTTAAGCGTGAAAGCAGGATAGGTATTATTAACATCGGGTGCAGACGCGAAAATAGCTCTGATTATACTTTCATGTAAGTCTTCTACTGCACAATGTGATTGGCTAGGGAGATGATTACAGTGCTGATCAAGAAGTGCTTTATAATGAGCTGCGTTGTTCTCAATCCATTTAAGTATTTGAACTTATGAAAGTTGCTTTGATGCACTCTTTCTTTGAAATTTTCTTTTAATGAGATTGGCAAGGGAGTGAGGTAGACATGTGCGTGCATACAAGAAGACACAAGCGTCCACAGGTTTTTCTCAAAACCCACCTCTGCCTAACAACTCCTACTCTCACCTCCCGCGGTGAACATCGGATGCCTAGTACCTCAACTGGGTTTCAACGAGAGAGGGATGAGAGGTGTTTCCACTAAGGCACTCCTCATTTCAACCAGACAGCAGCAGACGAATTCCCAAGATGGAATCAATGGTGGCGTCTACAGTTCCAGTTAGGTTGAATTACTTATTGAACACCTTACTACGACATAGTCAAAGCTCAGGCCTGTAAGGAGCTGGCTCTTGACTTTGGAGATAAGTCATTGGCCTGGTCCTTCAGGTTGAAGGTCGTGCATCAGGGTGACTTAACGGCCACGTTAAGAAAAACTAGTTGCGAAGCACCAACAAGCCTTTGGATATACATGTGGAATCTAAGGTCCCTTAATAGACCACGTGCAGCCGAAGAATCAGTGGAGGCCCTACACTGCTATAAAGCAGATATCACAGCCATCACATTCACCATATTGCGATGGACGCTTGACACGCTTTCAGCATCATGAATGTTCGAACTTCCAAATGAGCTTACATCGACTGGGACCGCTACTTATTTGTAGCCAAGGTATCACTTCGGGTTTTGGACGCAAGGTAAAACAGGGAGATGTTGGGAGAAGATAAAACGTCGAACGAATCGCAAGAGTTCGCAAAATCATTCTCCGACCGAGTCACAAGCAACCTCTTTCGAATGTATCGAGAACAAGTGGCAACATTGTCAAGATGCAATTTAAAAAGCCGCCTCTGACGTGCTGAGTTTCAAACAGCCACTAACAAGAAAAGAAGAAGAAGAGCTTCTCGCAAGCTCTTGAAGCAGAGAAGTGGAGAGAGGAACACCTACTTCTCAGAAGGAATAAGAGAGAGAATAAGAAGCGTGCGGTCAAAGATGTTGAGAGGTTCAAGAGCAGAAATTAACTTCGAAAGCCTTATAAGCAGGTAAAACGAAATTCACAAGTACATAAACCTCGAACCGAAGGCTGCAAGGATGGAAGTGGACACATCATAGTACAACCGCAGTCAATGCTGAGGATATGGAAGGACGACTTCTGCAGACCGTATGATGATTACGACGAACCGAGTTCCGCTGTCAGCAAGATGATCGATTCGATAGAGACAACGAAAGCCAAGATTGCCATATCTAAACTGAAGTCTAAAAAAGCTGCCGAAGCAGATGGCTTGAACGGCGAGCTCTTTAAAACATCTCAAAATAGTTCGGTTAGGCGCATGCGTCAACTTATCTGTAAAATATGGTCGAAAGAAAGCATGCCCGATGAATAAAACCTCAGTAATGTTTGCTCGATACTTAAAAGAGGAGACCCTCTAACCTGCACTATAACTACAGAGGAATCAGTCTACTTAACATCGCTTACAAAACCTTCTCTGCAATAATATGTGAATGTGAACGTCTAAAGCCCATCGTCAACACTCTGATAGGTCCTTATCAGTTTGGTTTTTATCAGCAAAGTCCACAGTCGATCAAATATTCACATTACGACAGATCCTGAAAAAAGCCCAACAACATCAAATTGAAACCCTTCATCTCTTCATTGATTTCGAGGCCGCAAATGGCAGAATCTACAGGGACGAGCTGTATAGAGCCATGTGTAGTTTTGGCGTCCGTGCCAAACTCGTCTGATTGTGCAGGATGACCATGAACAATTCGCGCTGCTTTATAAAGGTTAAGAACAACTTAACCGAACGTTTCGATGTCAAAAAATTATTTAGACAAGGTGATGCGCTGTTATGCGATTTTTTTAACATCGTACTTGAAAGAATAGTGCAGAGCTCACACGTCAACACTAGAGGCACTATCTTTCAAAAGTCTGTCCAAATACTAGCGTGATGTCAATGGGGCTTTTGTGAGTATTGAGACAGAGGCAGCAAAAATGGTTTTAAAGATTAATGAGGGCAAAAAAGTTTCTTTCGAAACCACTTTTTTATGCGTTAATCTTATTTTTAAATAAAGATTTTGTTAGAAATACGGACATTGAGCAAGCTGCAATAAAATGGAAAATATTGTCTGGTCCTGTTCTGTTGCACAATCCACATATCTGCTTAAGACCTGGTCCATGAGGATTGAAATTAATATTTAGAACGTCAACCCTTGCTTTAAATTTTGTGCTTATAATAACATGCGATGAGTTTACGTTGCTGTATATATTCCTGGAACAGAAGATGAAGTGTTGGTTAGGTCTCATCTATTTTTGCAATAAAGGACTATTCACATGAGAGCGACCAACGACCAGCGAATAAAAAAACAAATGGGATTTAAAACATTTAATATGTCTAAATCCTTCACAAAAACTAGACAAAATCTTAGAAAACTTAATTAAATAGGTACATGTTAAGATACTAAAATTTGCGTTTCAATTGCTAAAACAAGTGAAATTTGAAAAAATCAATTGGTCGTTAAGGGCCTTGCACATGAGAGCGAACGAATGGATGAACAAATGTGATTTTACACATTTCATAAAGTCAATTTCAAACAAAAACAAATTTAAATTATAAAAAACCAATTGATACTAATGTTAGGGTAATACAATTTGCAGTAACGAGTTTGCAGTGTGGTTGCTACGAACTGTCAAAGAAAAGGGTAATTCAATTCATCGCTGTCTGCGAATAGAAATAAAGCACATTTGAAAGAAAAGTCAAAATATGCGAACATCCACAGTTCGCAGTTCGTTGTTCGTAGCTCATGTGCAAGATGCTTTACGAATTGCAATCTGGTTGTTACGAACTGTCAAACTCTATTCGCGTTCCAC
The DNA here is from genome assembly GCA_920104205.1 of Eupeodes latifasciatus. Taxonomy (NCBI): domain Eukaryota; kingdom Metazoa; phylum Arthropoda; class Insecta; order Diptera; family Syrphidae; genus Eupeodes; species Eupeodes latifasciatus. Next base: position 228,403,131 of record OV049924.1, read on the forward strand.
ATGCCATCCCCACTGGAACGAATACATTTTTCGCGCGCGAATAACCTCAAAAGTTTGTTGGTATCGAAACTAACCAAGTGAATTGTCAAAGTAAAACGTCATTCGCGACGAATAAAAAAATGCCATGTGAACAAAATTCGCCGGTTGTTGGCTTATCTCATGTGAATAGTCCTTAAGCGTAACAAAAATTGTGTTCTAATCATTCACATTTCTTTCTGTTAGAGAAGATATAATGTGTGACAGCCCAGCTAGTTCCATTTTCTAAAGGAATTACTTATTGAAGACCTTACTACGACATAGTCAAAGCTCAGGCCTGTAAGGAGCTGGCTCTTGACTTTGGAGATAAGTCATTGGCCTGGTCCTTCAGGTTGAAGGTCGTGCATCAGGGTGACTTAACGGCCACGTTAAGAAAAACTAGTTGCGAAGCACCAACAAGCCTTTGGATATACATGTGGAATCTAAGGTCCCTTAATAGACCACGTGCAGCCGAAGAATCAGTGGAGGCCCTACACTGCTATAAAGCAGATATCACAGCCATCACATTCACCATATTGCGATGGACGCTTGACACGCTTTCAGCATCATGAATGTTCGAACTTCCAAATGAGCTTACATCGACTGGGACCGCTACTTATTTGTAGCCAAGGTATCACTTCGGGTTTTTGGACGCAAGGTAAAACAGGGAGATGTTGGGAGAAGATAAAACGTCGAACGAATCGCAAGAGTTCGCAAAATCATTCTCCGACCGAGTCACAAGTAACCTCTTTCGAATGTATCGAGAAAAAGTGGCAACATTGTCAAGATGCAATTTAAAAAGCCGCCTCTGCCGTGCTGAGTTTCAAACAGCCACTAACAAGAAAAGAAGAAGAAGAGCTTCTCGCAAGCTCTTTAAGCAGAGAAGTGGAGAAAGGAACACCTACTTCTCAGAAGAAATAAGAGAGAGAATAAGAAGCGTGCGGTCAAAGATGTTGAGAGGTTCAAGAGCAGAAATTAACTTCGAAAGCCTTATAAGCAGGTAAAACGAAATTCACAAGTACATAAACCTCGAACCGAAGGCTGCAAGGATGGAAGTGGACACATCATAGTACAACCGCAGTCAATGCTGAGGATATGGAAGGACGACTTCTGCAGACCGTATGATGATTACGACGAACCGAGTTCCGCTGTCAGCAAGATGATCGATTCGATAGAGACAACGAAAGCCAAGATTGCCATATCTAAACTGAAGTCTAAAAAAGCTGCCGAAGCAGATGGCTTGAACGGCGAGCTCTTTAAAACATCTCAAAATAGTTCGGTTAGGCGCATGCGTCAACTTATCTGTAAAATATGGTCGAAAGAAAGCATGCCCGATGAATAAAACCTCACTAATGTTTGCTCGATACTTAAAAGAGGAGACCCTCTAACCTGCACTATAACTACAGAGGAATCAGTCTACTTAACATCGCTTACAAAACCTTCTCTGCAATAATATGTGAATGTGAACGTCTAAAGCCCATCGTCAACACTCTGATAGGTCCTTATCAGTTTGGTTTTTATCAGCAAAGTCCACAGTCGATCAAATATTCACATTACGACAGATCCTGAAAAAAGCCCAACAACATCAAATTGAAACCCTTAATCTCTTCATTGATTTCGAGGCCGCAAATGGCAGAATCTACAGGGACGAGCTGTATAGAGCCATGTGTAGTTTTGGCGTCCGTGCCAAACTCGTCTGATTGTGCAGGATGACCATGAACAATTCGCGCTGCTTTATAAAGGTTAAGAACAACTTAACCGAACGTTTCGATGTCAAAAAATTATTTAGACAAGGTGATGCGCTGTTATGCGATTTTTTTAACATCGTACTTGAAAGAATAGTGCAGAGCTCACACTTCAACACTAGAGGCACTATCTTTCAAAAGTCTGTCCAAATACTAGCGTGATGTCAATGGGGCTTTGTGAGTATTGAGACAGAGGCAGCAAAAATGGTTTTAAAGATTAATGAGGGCAAAACAAAGTACATTCTGTCATCAAAAAAAGACCTACAATACGGACGTCTTTGATCAAAATGTCAACATCGACAGGCGTAACTTTGAGGTAGTTAAGAACTTTGTCTACCTAATCTCCGCCATGAACACCGAAAACAACACCAGCGCTAAGATCAAATGAACAATGAATGTTTTTAACCTGTATTTCTTCAGGCTAAGAAAGCAAATGAGTAGTAAAGCAATTACTCAAGCGACCAAAGTGTCGCTATATAAGACCCTCATCATTCCTCTCCTGCTATACGGTGTAGAAGCATGGACTCCAAAAGTGGATTAAAGCACCTTGGGTCGTTTCGAGAGAAATGTTCTTCGTGTGATCTACGGTCCCGTATGCATAGAGTGGAGGGGAAGGTGGAACGACGAGCATCTAATCCACGCCCACATGACAGCGCAGTAGAAAAAGACCTCGGATCAGGTGGCGTGCACAAGTGGAGAGTGAACTCATCCAACTTGGAGTGTGCAACTGGAGACATCTAGCTAGAGATCCAGCTAGATGGAGAAGTTTGTTGGGTGAGGCTCTAGTTTACACACGACTGTAGCGCCACCTTATGTAGGTAAATATGCAGTTCAATTGTTCCATTTGGAAAAGTAAGGCACGTAATAAATCATTCCTAACAGTGACTGAACATATCATTAAGAATCATGTATAAGAGTTTCTAAGTCCAATGAAATCAGTTCTCTTTTCTCTTTTCATCATGGAAGTTCAGTGTTCTGAATGTAATTTTCTTACTTCTAAAAGTGATTTGATTTTTTGCGGAGTTTGTCAATCGGGTTTTCATTTTAAATGCACAAAACTAAGTGAAACCATACGGACTACGCTTGAATCGAACGACAATTTATTTTGGAAGTGTGGCGCATGCAAAAACATTTCCTTCCTAAGTTGTATACCAAAAATTAAAGACCTATATAAATTCTTTATTGATAATAAATGTGAATTCGATAATCTTGTGAAGCCCGCGCGCATAACTCGCTCTCAGGGCAAGTCGCCGGTTTTGACACTAACCAACAACAATAAACAATCACAGCTGTTCACAGGAAAAAACAATTCTCTATGCACTCAATCTCTTTACTCTCCTTTGCATAAAAACAGCCCCACTTCATCTCCCGCGCTTAAAAGTGGAAATAATAAACTTCTCTCGAAAAGTAAAAAACCGATATCCACGTCTAAGCTCAACACTAAAATAGCAAGTAAGTCACACTCTTCTACATCGCAGAGTGATGATTTTGCTATAGCTAATGTGTATAGTGTGAAAGCTACAACGTCTGTTGCTGCTGTTGGTGTGCCGCCTACACTATCATCCTCTCTGTCCGCTGGTTTGGACAGTACTAAAAATGATGTTGATGTAAGCTTAATACCTAGCAAAACCGGTTTGGGCATGGGCAATGAAGTTGTTGTTGTTGTTGAGGATGATGATAATGTTGCTTCTATAAAAGAGGTTGTTGTTGTTGCTAAGAAAAAGGTTGTTGCTGAGAAAGAGGTTGCTGATGGTGCTGATGAAGATGATGCTGCTGTGGGCGAAAAAGCTTCTAACAATGTTCTATTATCTGACGTTCATGAGAAAAATGTTGCTGGTGGCAATGCTGTTCTTGTTGATAAGGGTCGTGTTGCTACTGTGGAGAATGCTTTTTTCAATGAAAGTGTTGCCAATTTTGAGGTTGAAACTAAATCTAATAAGAGTGCTGTTGGTAATGTTTCTAATCAAGGTAAAAATTCTAAATCTCAACGATCAAAAAAGATAGTGTTTGGGACCGCTGCTATTGTGGACGGTGAATTTACACTTCAGTCTGTACCTCGTCTACAATTTCTACATCTTTCGCGCTTGGATAGTAATGTGACAGGGGAAAATGTAATAGAATATGCCGCAATGAAGTTAAAAATTGAAAAGAATACCATGCGCTGTTCTAAATTAAAGATTTATTTTTTATTGTAAGTTATATCCGCCCAACGAGCGGAGTAGATTTATATACCGAACATATTTCTAATGCTCAAGAAATAGTAAGTGAATTAACACATAACCAATTTCCTTGTGTACTTGGCGATTTCAGAAAAATTAATTTACCTCTTAATCCATATTCGATTATTACTATCAAAATAAGACTACGTTAATACTTAAGCAAGGAAAAAGTAATTTGATTAAAATATTTTGTTTTGGTAATTTTCAATTTTCTCAAGAACTAGAAGACATCAAGTCATCTAGTTTTCAGTTTTTGATCAAAAACAAATAAGAGCAATGAATTATAAAAAAAAATAGTAGGTAATCTGAGAGTTTTGAAAAATTACACTTTAAACCTTTTTTTTAACTTTTTTGATCACAAATTTTGACTTTAAAACAATTTTTTTCAAAAAACTATGCATAGTTTTGACTTGATTTAAAAACAAGCTAATAGACAAAAGTGTTGGCTTTAAAAAAAGGTATAATACTTAATTATAAGTATTACCGTTATTTTTTAATTATTTTTTTTTCCATTTAATGTACATATTTTTTTAAACTGCCCCTACCGCCTAAACGGGGGGAGATAGACCCCCCTCCCATAGTAAAAAATGTTTGTTTTTAACTGTTCTATACAAATCCGTCATTAAACTTTGTCGCCAAAGTTATCGTACTCTCCCCGTGATATCTACTGGTGCTATATGGAAGAAGATCATATTTTGATACCTTTCAATGCAAATAAAGATGTAGAAATGTTAGTAGTTGATTCATTTTCTTCTTTGGGTCTGTTTCAAATTAATAATGTTAAGAACAGTTTAAATAGATTATTGGATTTAGTTTTTATTAACAATGATTTAAAGTATTCCTTAAAAATTTCTGATTTTCCTCTTTTAAATAACTCTATTCATCATAAGGCTATTTCTCTCTCTTTTGAAAATTATAATTATGCTTCTGCCCCTCTTGAAAAACAAAAAAAAAATAATTTTGCTAAGGCAGATTTCACGGCATTAAATAATTTTTATAATACTGTTAATTGGAAGGATTTATTGGAAGGCAAGTCTCTAGATGATATGTTCACAAGTTTAAAAAGTATTGTTAATGAAGGCATTCAACGATTTGTTCCTACCTTAACTAAGAAAAAGTCGTTTAAGCTTCCATGGTTTAACAAAAGGATAAAAAATTTAGAGAATGCTAAAAATAAGGCATTTAAGCGTTATAAAGTTACAAATTTTCCGGAAGATCGTGCAGTATTTTTTCAGTTAAGAAAAGAATTTGATTTTCTCAACAAATTTTTGTATAGACATTATATTATAAATACTGAATCAAATATAAAACATAATTCGAAATCTTTTTGGACATTTTTGAATTCTAAAAGAAATTGTTCACATTTTCCTCAATGTATGGAATACGAGGAACTTACATCCAATGATATTCAGTCCTCATGTGACCTTTTTGCTCGATTCTTTCAGACTTCTTATAATTGTGATATTTTAACAAATATCATCAGCTTGTATCCTGATATAACTTCTTTGATTGATTTTAAACTACAGAGTTTTTCAGAACAGGATGTTCTGGATAGCTTAAAAGAAATTGATGTGTCAAAAAAACCTGGCTTTGATATGATTCCTTCTATTCTTTTGTCAAAATGTTCGTATTCACTTTGTAGTGTTTTAACAATTATTTTTAATAAATCTTTAAAAACTGGTGTTTTTCTTAATGAATGGAAAATATCTTATATAGATCCCATTTATAAGAGTGGTCTTAAGCACTTAGTGAAGAACTATAGACCAATATCAAAACTTTCAGTTATTCCCAAACTTTTTGAAAAAATGGTCACCCAAAGACTTTATTTTGCTGTCAAGAATTTCTTGTCTCAAAAACAACATGGTTTTGTAAAGGGTAGATCAACGTGTACTAATTTAAGTCTATTTGCAAATTATTGTTATAATCATGTTGAAAAGGGTAGACAAGTTGATGTCCTGTATACTGATTTTGTTAAAGCCTTTGACCGCGATCATGGTCTTCTCCTACAAAAGCTTAAGATGTTAGGATTGAATGCTTCATTTTTACAGTGGTTAGATTCATACCTTTCTGATAGAAAACAAGCTGTTAAAATAGATGATTGTGTTTCAAATCTTATAGACGTGGTGTCGGGTCTTCCACAAGGCAGTCATTTGGGTCCACTTCTTTTTATAATCTTTATAAATGATTTACCTTTTGTTTTTAAATTTTGTAACTGCTTGATGTACGCCGATGATGTGAAAGTATTCACAGCAACATCTTCACTTGAAGATTGCTTATTAATGCAGTTGGATATAAACAATTTTCTTAAATGGTGCGACGTGCGACTATAATCATCTTCAGCTGAATTACTCGAAGTGTAAAATATTTAGTGTATCTAAGTCTTCATCTCTTATTGACTTTGAATATAAATTCTATGATGTTAGTCTTCTGAGGGTAATTGAAGTAAATGATCTTGGGGTGATTTTTGATTCAAAGATTGACTTTAGATCTCATGTTGATTACATCGTATCTAAAGGTTCACTTTTAGGTTTCTTAAAGCGGAACTCCAAAGATTTTAAGAATGCCTATACTTTGAAGACCTTATTTATGTCTATAGTTCTACCTGTTTTATTATATTGTTGTATCGTCTGGTCTCCTTTTTATGAAAATAATATTTTTAGAATCGAAAGAGTTCAGAAAAGATTCACTCTTTATGCACTTCGAAAACTTAACTGGGTTGGGTCTTTACCAGATTATAAATCAAGGTGCGCTCTTATTGCCTTAAAAACGCTTAAATGTCGGAGACAAGTCCAAAGTGTTTTGTTCATTAAAGATATTATTGATAACAGAATAACTTCTATTGATTTGCTTTCATTAATTCCATTCCATGTTCCATCACGAGTTTTTCGCAACATAAATGAATTATTTTATCCTCCTCTTCATAGAACTAATTATGGTCTAAATGAACCAATAACGCGTTCTCTGTATCTATTTAATATGGTTTATAATGAAATTGACCTTTGTATGAATAGAGATTGTATTAAAAAAAAATACTTGAAATATGTAATTGATTAATTATTTAATTAAATTTAATCTAGAATTCCTTGTAAATATGTATATATGTATATTATTAGCTTTATTATTTTGTAGTAATTTTGTTTGATGAAATAAATAAATAAATAAATGAAATCTGATACTCTGAAATTAAACTATTTTTGATGTTGATAAAATAATTTTGATATGCATTATATTCAATTAGTAAAGTAAAATTAAACTATTCAAATAGTTTTATAATATAAAAAATTAGTTTACTTATCAACCCCAATCCTTTTAATAAATGGAAATAATTTGTTCCCTTGTTTTTTTTTCTAGGTTCTCTCCCGAAACTAACTCTTTTTTATATAAAAAAACGAATAAACGAAGTAAAAACAAAATATTGATCAGAACCAAAATACCTAAACAAGTGGACAAACGTTTAAGCGAGTGGTTGAACAAAAATATATTTGATAAGGAAACAACGGCGGTCATATTATTAGAAGAGTTTTCTTATAATGACTTTATTTTTCATACATCAAAATCAGATATCTCAAGGCTTGGCTTAAGGTAACGAATGTTCTTAAGTTTGTACATAATCTAATTTGTATTAGTGTATTATTATTTATGATGCTATATTTTGACCATCGAATAAATATAAATAGAAGTAGTGTAATTAAATATATAAATATCGAGTTTTCTAATAGGAACTTGACAACGTCTTCATATCCGTTGTATGAAGTTGCCATGTCAGTGAGATAAGGGGTTGGTCGGAGTATTGAAAATATCGCTGCTGTTCAGGCTCCCGTAGGGAACGATCCAAATCAGTCAATTCCCATACACCCATACAAACACAAGCTGACTCAAGAATTGAAGCTCATGGACTATTTGAAGCGACGTACGTTCTCCGATTGGGCAGCTTTTTAATTCCTTATTGAAAAACCCTTAGAAGTAACGTCAAGCTGACGAAGGACCTAAATTAAGCCATTAGAAAAATTAAATATATGTAGTACTTAGGATTTTGCGTGTCAGAATCAATTTGAAGTTCATATTTTATTAATTGTAGCCATAAATATACATATTTCATCAACATTAAGTTTTTAATTTTGTTTTACAATTGTGTTATAGTCTCGAATCTTAAAGGTTTAAACATAAATAAATCCTTCGTGTGTCTGTGTACTTTCGAACCTCTGTACGTTTGCATGAACTCTCATACGTAATTAACTGTTGCGTATACAATGACAATAACTTAAGAACCCGCATATATAGGCATTTAAACAGAATCTTTCATTTTCAACCATTGAAAACATTTTTTTTTTATTTTGAGGCACATCTATAAACAAACATTTTCTTGATTTCTTATCATCTAAATAACAAGAAAATACTTGCGTGATTCATTTTGAAACATCGTTAATATCCGTCACGTAATATCCGGTACGTTAGATCAATGAAAAATTCAATGAAAAACCCTCATTTCATAATAAATTTTGATTTTGTACTGTCGTACAAACTTTGAAATTTCAAAATTTAGATCAACAGCTTTTTTTACTATTGATTATTCGTAAAATTATCATTCACAATCATTTATTTAGCTGTAAGATCTTATCGATAAGTGTGCCGCTAAAAAAATCACATATTTTATACCAATCACGTTTTCAATTTTAAACTTTAAAATGGCATTATTTATTTTTGAATAGAGGCAAGTAGTAGTAACTAGAGGGTTCTGGGCCACCGGCATCACCGGGGTTCTGATCTATGCTAAATACCGGCATCACCGGGGTTCTGATCTATGCTAAATACTTTTAAATAGTTGTGGTTAACGTTTGCGGTTTTAGTTTGAATATATATATATGTGTTTGTTGTTGTTGTGGCGCGTGGATGGATGATAAGAAATGTTTAAATGTACCGCATGATGTATAATTTATGATTCATTGTAATTTGTGGTTTGTATTTAGTTTAATGGGTTTATATGTCTACATACATATGTGAGAAAAGAGGTCGGCAACCTTTTGAATGTTGTGTATGGCTTATCAGTAAAAAAAAGAAAAAAATCTAATGCCCGCTGGAAACATATTTTTTCGGACGCGCAGATGTTCTATATTTTGTCTGTGGCGCGTGGATAGATGATAAGAAATGTTTAAATGTACCACATGATGTATAATTTATGATTCATTGTAATTTGTGGTTCGTATTTTGTTTAATGGGTTTATATGCCTACATACATATGTGAGAAACAAATTTATATTCTAGCAATGATTGCGGTAATCATTAAAAAAAGCTAGAACGTTTGGCTTAAGTGTTTATTTTTAGAACAGCTCTGATATAGAGAACATTAATTGAGGGATGGTGTTATCACAATATGTTTTTTATGATTCATTGTAATTTGTGGTTTGTATTTTGTTTAATGGGACGGCATGCAATACAAAATTGTGTGTGCATTGGATAAACATATTCTTAATAGGATGTTCATATGCTTAAGATCAAATAAGAACTAGCATTCCAAAATACTTAACTCTGTTGGTTGTGCTGGTTAGAATTATGTACAATGCAAGAGAATTTCAGAAGAGTTTGATTAAAAGACACATTTTTTTTTTTTTTTTACTATATTTATTTATATTAAAACATATTTGCTTTCCTTATATCAGGTTTACAATTATTTTCTTATCGTTATGTATGTATACAAATATTTTATTTTATTCTCAAACTATTCCAAGTTCTATTCGATAATGATCCCAAGCTAGTGTATTTATATTATTGCTACATATAAATCTTTTGTCATCAGAACAACTCAAACTTAATTTGTTTATACATTCGGTGTATATAGTATGGTGTTTAGATCTAAAGTTCAACATTTTACTATAGAAGTTTTGTTTGTGTAGCAAACAGTCTCTGTAATTTTGTAAAGACATTTTTTTTACAGCTGCTGATTTAACACCCTTAGCCTTTTTTATTAGTGCTGCATCTTCTATGTCTATACTATACATTTTAGCTCTTAATCCTATAAATTCCTTCATTATTCTACCATTATTTTCATCCTTCATAAATCCTAACTTTTTCACAATGAGCTGGGCAATACCGTAGCGGTTTTGGGGTGGATAGTCTGAAGTATCAAATTTATCTATTATATCAGTTCTTATATCATTGTAAAAATCATCTGTTCTTATTTTATAAATAAATGAATCGGTATCCATGTAGGCCAAATGTAGGTTGTCAGTAAATTTAGGTTTCATGTATGCATAATGAAAGTCGTACATTTTATACTTTGAAATCTCCAAAACACAAAAACCTAAGTATATAGGCTTATTATATACACTGTGAATTCGTTTTAACTGAATAGCAGCCATGGTTTCCGAAAATTCTAATATGCTATGAAAATTAGGTTTAGCTATAAGAGCGCGACTACCGAGATGAGTGCCTTTGCTTTCTATTGAATCGACAATTCGAACATCTTTTCGTTTGTCTACATTTTCCATAGTTTTTCCGAATACAGCATTATTGCAAAGTTTACGCTGATCCTTTTCAAACTTTGTGGTGGCTTTTTTTCTTAGTTCATTGTTTAAATCAATATATTTTTTCAGCCATTGAGATTGTTTGAATTGCATCACTCTATGAATTTTCTTAAGCACCAAACCATTATCAAGGCATTGAATTAATGTTTTGTAATGAATTATATAATTAACTTTATTATTCAAATCAGCAATAAATTTCTTATTGGATTTACCAGACAATGAAATGTTTGAAGGACAGAATGGAAGATCATTGTGATTATCATGTATTTCTAGGGGATACTCGAGATCCACTTCTAAAACATAACCAATGTTTATATTTGAAATTAACCAACCTTTAATCTCATCTAAATTAGTTGGAGGTTCAACCCATTTAAAGTCTGAATGTGGGAGGTAATCAGACATGGCCCAACCGTATAGGTTATTAGCATCCAAGTACATTAAATTATCAGATGGTTTACTTGAATCATAATCAACCATATATTTATTATTTGCTTTACAATGTCGCAAGCTACATTGTGTTAAACCTCCTCTTATACCCTTAGCGACAAAGTTATACATGTTAATGTCTGTCAAAAGTTCAAGCTTAACACCTGTTTCTTTCAACATAGCATCCCAAGAAAAACCTGGCAATGTATAATAGTGACAGGGGTCTAGACCATAAATTGTTCTAGAATCAATTCTAAATTTTTCAAAAATGTCTGATAAAATTAAGACGTCTGTAATTAAATAATGTTCAAGATATTCTCTTAAATTACGACATTTAAAATGTGACCAAACTTTCTCAGCATGATTATAATCATCTTGGTTACAATCCTCTTCAACCAAAGAATTTCTAAATGATTCTATTGGAGAAAGCTTCGTCTCACTTAATTTTTCTATAGAATCTAAATAATTATAGCATAAAACACCCTTACGAGTCATAAGTTGAATAGATTCATCATCTTTGAAAAATGTTGATAAAATTTTAAAATCTTTTTTTTCATCAAGAGTTTTTGCTATCTTATCTATACTTGAAGGTAAAAATCTAAATGAGTCTAAGAACCGTAATTCTAGAAACTCGCTCTGCTCACTATTTATTAATAGTTTTGTTGATATGGATATATATTTCTCTTTGTTGAGAGGAATAATATTGATAAACCCTTTGATATTACCCAGCTCTTTTATAAATAAATGAGAATCATAACCGGTCAAATTATGGAAAAAAATTGGAATGAATTTAGGTATCTTATAGTTTAAGTTACAATTTGAATGCGCTGCTCCTCTGAATTTACCAGTCAAGTGATCATGATCTCGTACCTTTACGTCGCCCCATACTGCCTTCTTACAAATATGACATCTTGTTGCCTGCTGAAATTTGATTTCATCCTGGGGTGTCATGTTAATTGGGATCTTCCTACTCAAATGATGTTGATGAATATGTTTGGAGTCTTCAATCAAGTTCGTAACAAAAACTCGTGCACAGTCTTCACCTAGAGTAAACAAAAAAAAATTATATTACAGCGCTCATAATTTTCATATAGCATAAGAGATAAATCCTTTAAAACATACTTACCGGTGTATTTGAACAATTTATTTAGAGATGGATCAAATGAGCATTTGATAAAGTATGAAACAGCAATCGGGATATGTTTTTTAATCGATGTAGTCGATGATTTTGAGGGATCAGGTTGGCAGTTATCAATATTCACCAGCATGCATTCAAAATCTGCATAGATGGCAAATGGCACTTCGAGTGACCTAGATTGATGCTCAAACTGTAGTATATTATTTGTCTCATTTGGTAGGGTTGTCACAATTTTGTTGCATTCAGTTTCATGCTTCTCAAATCCTTTATCCGTGTTGAATGTCAGCAGACATGAATTACATATTCTAATTGATCGTTTACCATGATTTATTTGAGCTCCTATTAATCTGGACATATTTTTTATCCACACATAGTGATTGTTTTCGCCTTCTTGTATAAGTAATAAGTTTATGTGTAGATCTCTCTTATGGTTAGAATTATAATATGGACCTACAACTCTATAGTTTTCTCCAGTTCCATTTTTTTCTACTCCGAACACATTTACACTTATTGCAGGGTTTAGAGTTTCAAAAATCGAAATATCTTTAAGTTTCAAAGGGAAAACTAAATTTGTAAAGTTAACTAGAGTTCCATTCATTAAACTTATCACTCCGTTTTGAATGTTTTTAATCAGATATTTACTAGCTCTATGCGAATGCTCATCTATAGGGGAAAGAGCTGATATAACTGCCCATTTGAAACAGAATTTATCATTATTTTGCACATTAACACAGGCTTTTTTCAATTCAATACTTCTCGGTAGTTTTAAGTAACTTGAACCTCTTAAGGGCTTATATTCATTATTGACTTCAATATGTTTTATACAAAATAGTGTCCATCCAGAATCTTTATCCTCAAACTCTATACTTTTAGTCTCAATGATCTTACTCATATTTTCAAGTATATCTTCCAAGTTATCATTTTGAAGAGCTATCTGCATTGGACATTTGAAAGATTTTATACTTATCTCAGTTTTTTCTGATTCTTCATGCACTGTTATATATTTTATAAACTCTACAAACAGCTCAATGCTGAATTTTACACTTCCTTTTGTTTCAAACGATTTTCCAATTAGTTGTATAATATCAGTCTTACAACTTTTCAAAAATACATTAATGTCTATAACCCCCTCATCGGTATTTTCTAATGAGTACGTTTCCACTTTACCTTCAAAACAATGCCTTATTCTGTTAAACCGTGTATTAATAACTGGAACTCTACTTTTTCTCTTATGATCATTGGTTCTACTGTGATGTGTCCATTCAGAAGTACTCACGTCTATTTCACAAGTAGCGCATCTACGTTTTTTCGATGCGTTTGGCGAAGATGGAGGGTCATCATTATCAAGAAGTTTTCTTTTATTATTGGACTTTTCGATTTCATTATTAATTGCCAGATTATCGGAGGGGTTGTTCATATGCTTCTTACGAAAGTGTTCCTTCATTGAATCCGCTCGCGTATACGTTTTTTCACATTGAGGACATTTTATCTTATAACCATGTACAGCTTTTATATGCCTGTTAAGAGTACCCATTTGTATAAATTTGCTACTGCATACGTTACAAACAAAATTCGCCATTGTATTATATATTAACTTTACAGTTTATACCGATTGCAAAACACACACTTTTTGGATAACTTTTCTTAGATATGAATATTCTACAAATATCTTTAATAAAATTGAAAAACTGATATGGGAAGCAATGTTCTCTACTCACGGTATGGAATAAGACTGTTAATTAGTTAGCATAACATTTCTACTTTTGAAGGTAGTGGGTGAGGCGCGGTGGTTGTGTATGGCTTATCAGTATTGATGTTTTGTGGTTAGGAGCGCGTGCCAGTGTGAGTTATAGAAATGTGTAATGGTGTTATCACAATATGTTTTTTATGATTCATTGTAGTTTGTGGTTCGTATTTTGTTTAATGGGTTTATATGCGTACATATGTACATATGTGAGAAAAAAATTTATATTCTAGCAATGATTGCGGTAATCATTAAAAAAAAGCTAGAACGTTTGGCTTAAGTGTTTATTTTTAGAACAGCTCTGATATAGAGAACATTAATTGGGGAAGTAGAAAAAACAATATGTTTTTTATGATTCATTGGCTGTTCTATATTTTGTCATAAATAGAAACTGTGGTTTCATAAAAATATGTATGGGAATTTCACAGATTAAAGAAAATAATTCTGCGGATTAAAATACTTAAAGAATGGTTGTGTATGGCTTATCAGTATTGATGTTTTGCGGGAGAATTTAAAAAGTAGATGATAAGAAATGTTTTAATGTACCGCATTATGTATAAGATTTAAATAGGTCTGCAAACCTTTGAATGTTGTGTATGGCTTATCAGTAAAAAAAAAAAGAAAAAATCTAATGTCCGTTGGAAACATATTTTTTCGGACGCGCAGTTGTTCTATATTTTGTCATAAATAGAAACTGTGGTTTCATAAAAATATGTATGGGAATTTCACAGATTAGATGTGCAAATGTTCTATATTTTGTCGTAAATAGAAATTGTGGTTTCATAAAAATATGTATGGGAATTTCACAGATTAAAGAAAATAATTCTGCGGATTAAAATACTTAAAGAATGGTTGTGTATGGCTTATCAGTATTGATGTTTTGCGGTTAGGAGCGCGTGGTAAAGAGGTCAGCAACCTTTGAATGTTGTGTATGGCGGTCGGCAGCCTTTGAATGTTGTGTATGACGGTCGGCAGCCTTTGAATGTTGTGGATTAAAGAAAATAATTCTTTTTCTACTGAAAAAATATAGATTATGACACCAATTTAAATAAGTTTGTTAACTTCTCCAGTCAATGGATTGTACTCGATTATGTGATCATGAAGTATTAAACAATACATAGTTGTTGAAGCAGGAATCGAAGTTAATGTTTTAAGTTCAATTTTTACATCTACAGGTCCACTTTTGATCGATTCATTTTGTCTAGAACAATCAAATACTATAATTCGTGCTGTTTCTTTAAAATCTTGTCGCGATAGAAGTGGCTGTGACTGCTTTTGATAGTAAGATTCTTGGAATTTACTATACATTTCATAAAGAACAGCATATCTATTTATATTAAATTTAAGATTTAAGTCCTCACGAGGATAATATTCAAAATTTAAATGCAATTTTGCATTACTTATATCACAATGGTCAAACTTGCTACTGTCCTTATTTCTTTGATTTTTTCTTTCCGTTTGTAGAGCAATAATAACATATCTAGGCTTCTCAAGCTGAGTTCAAGTTTTGATAGTCCATACGTGATCCGTTGTGATTGGTAGTGTTGGATATTTATACAATTCCCAATCCCGAAAATGCATTTGTATTGGTTTTATTTGTATTAGCCTTAGCAATGTTCGCTTAACTGGTTTATACCGCTCGTATAACTGGATTTAACCGCTTTTTTACCGTTAAAAACTGGTTTAACCGCTTTTTTTACCGTTATAAACTGGTTTATAACGCTCGTATAACTGGATTAAACCGTTTTTTTTTACCGTTATAAACCGGTTACCATATACTTCAAGAAACCAATGAAAGAGGGAAAAGCTTTGAAACCTGTGTCACGACCAGGAAATTATGGCCCAAATTTTAATACAGGGTGGCGCACCAATTGTGCTACAATAAGAAATTCAAATAACTTTTTTTTTAATCGATGTATTTCATTTTTTTTTTTATTGTAGCACAATTGGTGCGCCACCCTGTATTAAAATTTGGGCCATAATTTCCTGGTCGTGACACAGGTTTCAAAGCTTTTCCCTCTTTCATTGGTTTCGTGAAGTATATGGTAACCGGTTTATAACGGTAAAAAAAAAAAACGGTTTAATCCAGTTATACGAGCGTTATAAACCAGTTTATAACGGTAAAAAAAGCGGTTAAACCAGTTTTTAACGGTAAAAAAGCGGTTAAATCCAGTTATACGAGCGGTATAAACCAGTTAAGCGAACATTGCTAAGGCTAATACAAATAAAACCAATACAAATGCATTTTCGGGATTGGGAATTGTATAAATATCCAACACTACCAATCACAACGGATCACGTATGGACTATCAAAACTTGAACTCAGCTTGAGAAGCCTAGATATGTTATTATTGCTCTACAAACGGAAAGAAAAAATCAAAGAAATAAGGACAGTAGCAAGTTTGACCATTGTGATATAAGTAATGCAAAATTGCATTTAAATTCCGAATATTATCCTCGTGAGGACTTAAATCTTAAATTTAATATAAATAGATATGCTGTTCTTTATGAAATGTATAGTAAATTCCAAGAATCTTACTATCAAAAGCAGTCACAGCCACTTCTATCGCGACAAGATTTTAAAGAAACAGCACGAATTATAGTATTTGATTGTTCTAGACAAAATGAATCGATCAAAAGTGTACCTGTAGATGTAAAAATTGAACTTAAAACATTAACTTCGATTCCTGCTTCAACAACTATGTATTGTTTAATACTTCATGATCACATAATCGAGTACAATCCATTGACTGGAGAAGTTAACAAACTTATTTAAATTGGTGTCATAATCTATATTTTTTCAGTAGAAAAAGAATTATTTTCTTTAATCCACAACATTCAAAGGCTGCCGACCGTCATACACAACATTCAAAGGCTGCCGACCGCCGTACACAACATTCAAAGGTTGCTGACCTCTTTACCACGCGCTCCTAACCGCAAAACATCAATACTGATAAGCCATACACAACCATTCTTTAAGTATTTTAATCCGCAGAATTATTTTCTTTAATCTGTGAAATTCCCATACATATTTTTATGAAACCACAATTTCTATTTACGACAAAATATAGAACATTTGCACATCTAATCTGTGAAATTCCCATACATATTTTTATGAAACCACAGTTTCTATTTATGACAAAATATAGAACAACTGCGCGTCCGAAAAAATATGTTTCCAACGGACATTAGATTTTTTCTTTTTTTTTTTACTGATAAGCCATACACAATATTCAAAGGTTTGCCGACCTATTTAAATCTTATACATAATGCGGTACATTAAAACATTTCTTATCATCTACTTTTTAAATTCTCCCGCAAAACATCAATACTGATAAGCCATACACAACCATTCTTTAAGTATTTTAATCCGCAGAATTATTTTCTTTAATCTGTGAAATTCCCATACATATTTTTATGAAACCACAGTTTCTATTTATGACAAAATATAGAACAGCCAATGAATCATAAAAAACATATTGTTTTTTCTACTTCCCCAATTAATGTTCTCTATATCAGAGCTGTTCTAAAAATAAACACTTAAGCCAAACGTTCTAGCTTTTATTTAATGATTACCGCAATCATTGCTAGAATATAAATTTTTTTCTCACATATGTACATATGTACGCATATAAACCCATTAAACAAAATACGAACCACAAACTACAATGAATCATAAAAAACATATTGTGATAACACCATTACACATTTCTATAACTCACACTGGCACGCGCTCCTAACCACAAAACATCAATACTGATAAGCCATACACAACCACCGCGCCTCACCCACTACCTTCAAAAGTAGAAATGTTATGCTAACTAATTAACAGTCTTATTCCATACCGTGAGTAGAGAACATTGCTTCCCATATCAGTTTTTCAATTTTATTAAAGATATTTGTAGAATATTCATATCTAAGAAAAGTTATCCAAAAAGTGTGTGTTTTGCAATCGGTATAAACTGTAAAGTTAATATATAATACAATGGCGAATTTTGTTTGTAACGTATGCAGTAGCAAATTTATACAAATGGGTACTCTTAACAGGCATATAAAAGCTGTACATGGTTATAAGATAAAATGTCCTCAATGTGAAAAAACGTATACGCGAGCGGATTCAATGAAGGAACACTTTCGTAAGAAGCATATGAACAACCCCTCCGATAATCTGGCAATTAATAATGAAATCGAAAAGTCCAATAATAAAAGAAAACTTCTTGATAATGATGACCCTCCATCTTCGCCAAACGCATCGAAAAAACGTAGATGCGCTACTTGTGAAATAGACGTGAGTACTTCTGAATGGACATATCACAGTAGAACCAATGATCATAAGAGAAAAAGTAGAGTTCCAGTTATTAATACACGGTTTAACAGAATAAGGCATTGTTTTGAAGGTAAAGTGGAAACGTACTCATTAGAAAATACCGATGAGGGGGTTATAGACATTAATGTATTTTTGAAAAGTTGTAAGACTGATATTTTACAACTAATTGGAAAATCGTTTGAAACAAAAGGAAGTGTAAAATTCAGCATTGAGCTGTTTGTAGAGTTTATAAAATATATAACAGTGCATGAAGAATCAGAAAAAACTGAGATAAGTATAAAATCTTTCAAATGTCCAATGCAGATAGCTCTTCAAAATGATAACTTGGAAGATATACTTGAAAATATGAGTAAGATCATTGAGACTAAAAGTATAGAGTTTGAGGATAAAGATTCTGGATGGACACTATTTTGTATAAAACATATTGAAGTCAATATTAATGAATATAAGCCCTTAAGAGGTTCAAGTTACTTAAAACTACCGAGAAGTATTGAATTGAAAAAAGCCTGTGTTAATGTGCAAAATAATGATAAATTCTGTTTCAAATGGGCAGTTATATCAGCTCTTTCCCCCATAGATGAGCATTCGCATAGAGCTAGTAAATATCTGATTGAAAACATTCAAAACGGAGTGATAAGTTTAATGAATGGAACTCTAGTTAACTTTACAAATTTAGTTTTCCCTTTGAAACTTAAAGATATTTCGATTTTTGAAACTCTAAACCCTGCAATAAGTGTAAATGTGTTCGGAGTAGAAAAAAATGGAACTGGAGAAAACTATAGAGTTGTAGGTCCATATTATAATTCTAACCATAAGAGAGATCTACACATAAACTTATTACTTATACAAGAAGGCGAAAACAATCACTATGTGTGGATAAAAAATATGTCCAGATTAATAGGAGCTCAAATAAATCATGGTAAACGATCAATTAGAATATGTAATTCATGTCTGCTGACATTCAACACGGATAAAGGATTTGAGAAGCATGAAACTGAATGCAACAAAATTGTGACAACCCTACCAAATGAGACAAATAATATACTACAGTTTGAGCATCAATCTAGGTCACTCGAAGTGCCATTTGCCATCTATGCAGATTTTGAATGCATGCTGGTGAATATTGATAACTGCCAACCTGATCCCTCAAAATCATCGACTACATCGATTAAAAAACATATCCCGATTGCTGTTTCATACTTTATCAAATGCTCATTTGATCCATCTCTAAATAAATTGTTCAAATACACCGGTAAGTATGTTTTAAAGGATTTATCTCTTATGCTATATGAAAATTATGAGCGCTGTAATATAATTTTTTTTTGTTTACTCTAGGTGAAGACTGTGCACGAGTTTTTGTTACGAACTTGATTGAAGACTCCAAACATATTCATCAACATCATTTGAGTAGGAAGATCCCAATTAACATGACACCCCAGGATGAAATCAAATTTCAGCAGGCAACAAGATGTCATATTTGTAAGAAGGCAGTATGGGGCGACGTAAAGGTACGAGATCATGATCACTTGACTGGTAAATTCAGAGGAGCAGCGCATTCAAATTGTAACTTAAACTATAAGATACCTAAATTCATTCCAATTTTTTTCCATAATTTTACCGGTTATGATTCTCATTTATTTATAAAAGAGCTGGGTAATATCAAAGGGTTTATCAATATTATTCCTCTCAACAAAGAGAAATATATATCCATATCAACAAAACTATTAATAAATAGTGAGCAGAGCGAGTTTCTAGAATTACGGTTCTTAGACTCATTTAGATTTTTACCTTCAAGTATAGATAAGATAGCAAAAAGTCTTGATGAAAAAAAAGATTTTAAAATTTTATCAACATTTTTCAAAGATGATGTGTTTTATGCTATAATTATTTAGATTCTATAGAAAAATTAAGTGAGACGAAGCTTTCTCCAATAGAATCATTTAGAAATTCTTTGGTTGAAGAGGATTGTAACCAAGATGATTATAATCATGCTGAGAAAGTTTGGTCACATTTTAAATGTCGTAATTTAAGAGAATATCTTGAACATTATTTAATTACAGACGTCTTAATTTTATCAGACATTTTTGAAAAATTTAGAATTGATTCTAGAACAATTTATGGTCTAGACCCCTGTCACTATTATACATTGCCAGGTTTTTCTTGGGATGCTATGTTGAAAGAAACAGGTGTTAAGCTTGAACTTTTGACAGACATTAACATGTATAACTTTGTCGCTAAGGGTATAAGAGGAGGTTTAACACAATGTAGCTTGCGACATTGTAAAGCAAATAATAAATATATGGTTGATTATGATTCAAGTAAACCATCTGATAATTTAATGTACTTGGATGCTAATAACCTATACGGTTGGGCCATGTCTGATTACCTCCCACATTCAGACTTTAAATGGGTTGAACCTCCAACTAATTTAGATGAGATTAAAGGTTGGTTAATTTCAAATATAAACATTGGTTATGTTTTAGAAGTGGATCTCGAGTATCCCCTAGAAATACATGATAATCACAATGATCTTCCATTCTGTCCTTCAAACATTTAATTGTCTGGTAAATCCAATAAGAAATTTATTTCTGATTTGAATAATAAAGTTAATTATATAATTCATTACAAAACATTAATTCAATGCCTTGATAATGGTTTGGTGCTTAAGAAAATTCATAGAGTGATGCAATTCAAACAATCTCAATGGCTGAAAAAATATATTGATTTAAACAATGAACTAAGAAAAAAAGCCACCACAAAGTTTGAAAAGGATCAGCGTAAACTTTGTAATAATGCTGTATTCGGAAAAACTATGGAAAATGTAGACAAACGAAAAGATGTTCGAATTGTCGATTCAATAGAAAGCAAAGGCACTCATCTCGGTAGTCGCGCTCTTATAGCTAAACCTAATTTTCATAGCATATTAGAATTTTCGGAAACCATGGCTGCTATTCAGTTAAAACGAATTCACAGTGTATATAATAAGCCTATATACTTAGGTTTTTGTGTTTTGGAGATTTCAAAGTATAAAATGTACGACTTTCATTATGCATACATGAAACCTAAATTTACTGACAACCTACATTTGGCCTACATGGATACCGATTCATTTATTTATAAAATAAGAACAGATGATTTTTACAATGATATAAGAACTGATATAATAGATAAATTTGATACTTCAGACTATCCACCCCAAAACCGCTACGGTATTGCCCAGCTCATTGTGAAAAAGTTAGGATTTATGAAGGATGAAAATAATGGTAGAATAATGAAGGAATTTATAGGATTAAGAGCTAAAATGTATAGTATAGACATAGAAGATGCAGCACTAATAAAAAAGGCTAAGGGTGTTAAATCAGCAGCTGTAAAAAAAATGTCTTTACAAAATTACAGAGACTGTTTGCTACACAAACAAAACTTCTATAGTAAAATGTTGAACTTTAGATCTAAACACTATACTATATACACCGAATGTATAAACAAATTAAGTTTGAGTTGTTCTGATGACAAAAGATTTATATGTAGCAATAATATAAATACACTAGCTTGGGGTCATTATCGAATAGAACTTGGAATAGTTTGAGAATAAAATAAAATATTTGTATACATACATAACGATAAGAAAATAATTGTAAACCTGATATAAGGAAAGCAAATATGTTTTAATATAAATAAATATAGTAAAAAAAAAAAAAATGTGTCTTTTAATCAAACTCTTCTGAAATTCTCTTGCATTGTACATAATTCTAACCAGCACAACCAACAGAGGTAAGTATTTTGGAATGCTAGTTCTTATTTGATCTTAAGCATATGAACATCCTATTAAGAATATGTTTATCCAATGCACACACAATTTATTTTGTATTGCATGCCGTCCCATTAAACAAAATACAAACCACAAATTACAATGAATCATAAAAAACATATTGTGATAACACCATCCCTCAATTAATGTTCTCTATATCAGAGCTGTTCTAAAAATAAACACTTAAGCCAAACGTTCTAGCTTTTTTTAATGATTACCGCAATCATTGCTAGAATATAAATTTGTTTCTCACATATGTATGTAGGCATATAAACCCATTAAACAAAATACGAACCACAAATTACAATGAATCATAAATTATACATCATGCGGTACATTTAAACATTTCTTATCATCTATCCACGCGCCACAGACAAAATATAGAACATCTGCGCGTCCGAAAAAATATGTTTCCAGCGGGCATTAGATTTTTTTTACTGATAAGCCATACACAACATTCAAAAGGTTGCCGACCTCTTTTCTCACATATGTATGTAGACATATAAACCCATTAAACTAAATACAAACCACAAATTACAATGAATCATAAATTATACATCATGCGGTACATTTAAACATTTCTTATCATCCATCCACGCGCCACAACAACAACAAACACATATATATATTCAAACTATAACCGCAAACGTTAACCACAACTATTTAAAAGTATTTAGCATAGATCAGAACCCCGGTGATGCCGGTATTTAGCATAGATCAGAACCCCGGTGATGCCGGTGATGCCGGTGATGCCGGTGGCCCAGAACCCTCTAGTTACTACTACTGAGGCACATGATCCAATTAAATTTTAATTGATTTATTGATTGATAGAGAATAATTTAAGCCTATAAAATATTACCAGAATCGTTCGTTGAGAAAGTTATATAGAGAAAAAGATCAGATTTTAATATTTGTAAAAACGGTGGTACTCTAATTTAATTGCTTTGTACTATTTTTTAAATGGTAGCACACTTTTCTTTCGAGGTTTTTCTAACAGTGTATATTATAAATAATTATAAATTAATGATGTTAAGTTGTTTCAAAGGTCGTTGAAATGTTTTTTGTTTATAAAACTTAATAAATTTGCATCTGGTACGCTGAAATTTGCAATATTTAGCCTATT